>JBBPFP011306219.1:0-10050 GCA_037974795.1 Kaempferia galanga
GGTGTTGATGTATGGATCCCATATGCGGTCGTATTTGTCGTCGGGATACCTGACGGCGACGGCGACGGCGACAGCCACGACGAGGCGAACCCCATCGGAGCAGAAGAATTTCGATCAGGCAATTTCGATGTCGGTTAAAAAAAAGGGAAAATAAAATAAAATCTTATTTTAAAAAATGATTCACTTCTTAATGTAGAAAAAGAATTTTAAATTTTAAATTTTTTTTTTGATTTTAATAAAAATATTTTAAATTTCAGTTTTGGGTTAATTTACCTGAGGATGCCACTGTTGGGTCTGGGTCCCATATTAAGCCTATCGAAGACCACCACGCTGCGGGTGGCGTTCACCTCCGGGTAAATGCCGTCCCGCAACGGCCTCACGTCCATCGCCGACACGAACGGCGTCCCCTTCCCCGTGTTCACCAGGCACACGGAGAACGCATCGTCCAGCGCCACCGCCAGCGCCTCCGTCCAGAAGGTCGTCGCTGGGTCGGTCAAGCTGATCGTCTTCCACAGATTCACCCCCAGGTAGAGATCGAACGAGATCGACCGGCTGCTCCGCCCGTCGTAGTTCCCGTACATGAACGTCGCCCTCAGCAGGTACTTCGACCCCATCGTGACCCCGGTGATGTCGTAGCAGTTGCGGTTGCTGTTCGGGAAGCTTCGCACGTTGAGGTTACTTCTCGCTTGCTGCTCGGTGACGTATTCCCTCGAGATGTTCGCGTTTACGCCGGAGTCGATGTAGGAGCCGTCGGAGACGTAGGTGAGGTTGGTGATTGGATCGCTGTAAGTAGATCCCTCTTCGATCCCGCAGTCGATGCTTATAAACCCTAAAATTAAAAAGGGGGGGATTTTCTTTTTCTTCCTCAAAGTTTGCATTTTTCAGAGTGGATGCGGTTGGGATACACACCTTGAGTGTCTGGTAACTGGCAGTGAACTCGAACGACGGCAATGGCAGCGAAGCTGACGAGGAGACAGCACCAAGCGACAGTCATCTTCTCCAAGATCGGCCGCGTAGCCGCGGAAATTGTCGCCCCCTCCTTCTCTCTCAAGGTGATGATGCTCGACTTGCTTACTTTAGTAGAAATTCTGTGAATGTTAACTTTGAGAGGTGGACTAGAAGATAGGCATTTCTTCATGCACGTAACAATTAGGAGTCGTTGACCTTGATTTGCTAACACGCTAGTAGACCAAGCAGAACTGCATTTTTGTCAACAATGGACGAAAATCTTTTGAGCAGTTGTGATCGTTCACAAAGGATTTTGTGGCTGCTTGGTCACTGGGATTGAACTAAATGAATTCTTTTGTGCCGTAGACGAAATCTTTGAATTGATCACAAGTTGTAGCAAGAAAAATCCAATAGGGCAAGGGTACGGACATCAGAAGTGCTCTGGGTTGACTTTGTATCTTGTTATTTCGGCCATAGATTGACTTATTGCACGTTCACACTTAAGGCTTGGAATCCTGCACATGGCTGTCGCTGTGGAGTTGAAGATATGCAATACGCGATAAGATCTAAAAAGATTTGGCAGGTTTCTAGTGAAGCTAAGAAGATGATTCAGGCTGTTCTATTAGCTATATGTTCATCAATTCAAGTTTCTGTGTTCTATTTCCTTGAAGTTGCCAAATAGTAGAGATTGATATGAATAAGATCTATTAACCCAATACTTCTTTAGGAAAAGATTGGGCCGACTTAATTGCAATCGATTAGGAGAACAAATAAGTTTAGTTTTCTCTTTATCTAGTTTATCTGCTGGTTCATATTTGAATTCGATCTTTTTCTGTACTTCACAAGCAAGATGGTTTGTTGCTGTATGTAGCATAAATAATCAAGTTTGATAACATGACAAATTCTCTATCTTAAAAGGCACATGTGGACTTGTCAATGCAAAAATGAATATATAATGCGTGATGTAGCAAGATTTAGGGTCAACTTCTTGCGTATTTAAAAATCGAAAATACAAGCTGGAAGATTCACACATCCATGACTGGTAAAAAAAAAAATTTCCTTGGTAAAGTGAATCAAAAGAAAATTTTGCTACAGAAACAGAGTTAATTTGGTATCCCTTACAGTAAGCGTTTATGTGTGGCTAAGTGTTGCAATCTAATGTTGGTTTGCTAATTCTGATCGCTTGTATATTGCATGGGAGTGGATGGAAATTTCAGATTTCAGGAACGTCAAGTTATTGCTGCGAGCATCAGGATCATGTTAAAGAACCATTGCAATCCTAAGCTTTCACTCCGTGGGAGATGGAGAAAGCAAAGCTCAGCTGTGTAATCGCCTTGCTGATTTCCTTCAAAGGAAAAAAAAAACACTCAAATGCTCGGGTATTCAAGCCACCTTCCCCAGACTGGGATTCATTTTCATGATCTTCAAGATCTCTTGCTTGCTGTGTGACTGAACACTCTTTATTGCCAACCATACTTTGAACTGCATTTTCTATAGTTGACTTCTACATCATTTTTTTCATTTTAATAAAATCTGGATGAGCTGTTGCAGGGCTGAAGTCAATGATTTCCCATTTTGACTAGGAGATTGTGTTGTGATTTGAGGCACACCCCAGGTAGGATTTAGTTTACTAGTGCGGGCTTGCCCGGTGCGGGCTTGCCCGGTGCGGGCAGAGTTGTAGGGTAAGGCCTTGAATATCAATAAAGCTGAGGAAAAAAAATACTCCCTGTAATGTCTAATTATAGATTTAGTCATAGGCCAAACTCTACTAAAATTTTCGATAGGCCATCAAAATAAATCTAAAAGTGCAAAACGGTAAACCAGAACGTGCAAATGAATATTAATTGACGGGCCAGCCACAACTTTTTTAAATACCGATAGGAAGAGAGAAAGAGGTGCCCAACTTTAAAGGGCTGTTAAATATTGATAGGAAGAATTTAAAATAAAAGGATGGTTCATTCACGCATCGTAAAAGCTATCAGCCAGTGACAATTTTCTCAAGGCTAGTGCCAAGATATATGGATTTTACAAGTGAGTGAGACCTTCCACTCCTGTTGCATTTATATAATTAAGAAGCATTGACTCAATGCAATGGAAAAATGCAGAAGGAACAAGCGAGAAAATCTCCTTTGAACCATTCATCTCAAGTATTACAAAAGTCTTGGCAAGGCTACGTAGTCTTCTACAGATGATTTGCCAAAGGGAAAGTAGACTCCAATTCTAGCATCTTGATGGCATACGTTACAGCTGATAAAACCCCCTAATATCTTGATGAACAAATTGATCCAAACACTACATAAAATGTATCTTTTGCCAATCGAACAAATTGAGTTTCCTCACGGGGCCTACTTTTGATGCACTGGGACTTGATCAATGAAGATTTAACAGCACTATCTGGGCTTTTGGAGTGATAGGATCTTAGTCGCAATCTTAACAATAGCCTCCATCCGCCTAGCCACCAACTGGGTTAGCTGCTCCTCTTGTGCTGACTGATCATTAGTGTCACCATTTATATTATCGAGTTCTCCAACATTTGGTGACCAGGTTACCACAAACGAGAAATCAGGGTCATACTTATTTGGCACCTCGATAAGCTCTTTTCTACAGCCTGTAGACTCTTTATCGACCATGTTGCCTTTCACATGATCTGAAAAACAGGCTCTGAAGTTTTCCATGCACTCGCTCCCTGAATCAAGGCTCAAGTAGATAAGGACCTCCCAGCATGCAAGGAACATTTTCTTGTTGATCTTTAACTTTTGTCGAACAAGTGTTATTAGATTTGCCGGGGGGATAAAGCTGGGCTTCAAACTTAGCCTCGATAGATTCTCTTCCTTTAGGTGCAAAACGACTGAGTCAATGGCTGGCTTTATTGGATCGAAGCCAAGCAAGCGGTTGGTGTCTATGCAGGTTCGAAGATACTGAAGGTACTCCGAAGGATCTTCGACAGTCACGTCATATACGTTTTCAGATAATGCAACCGAATACACAGAGTCAAAGAGAAGCTGTCCATACCCTTGACCCTGGTATTGAGGCAATACTAAGATCTGACTAGGGAGAAAATGAGATGAATCAGCAAAAATATCCTCTGCTAAACTGACAAGAACCATAAAGAATAGCACCTGGCCAATTCGGAATCGGGTACTGTCAGGGTAACGGAAGAAACGATAGACAGTGGCAAAACCAAGCACATTGGTAACAATAGATGTCCCTGAAGGATCTTGAACCTTCTTCACAGCTAAAAAGATATCCCAGTTTGGATCAGTTACTTTGATAGCACTGCCACCTAAAACAAAGAAAACAAATCCACCACAAGAGATGTGAAATGGAAATAAGTTTAGATGAAGACCTTTTATATGACAAAAATATCAAAGATACCATCAACGAGCATAAGCACAAGAGGAAACAATCGACTGTAAAGTAAGCCAACAGCTGGGCTGTGCAGCTTCATCCGAACGACCTGCACAGAGCAAAACAATGTAGAGATTACCTATCAAAACTAGAAATCAAGAAAACATCTAGCAAGTGATTAACAATTGCTAGTAATCAAGATACTTTACATTGATGAAACCAATGAAAGAGACTGAGAATGCATGTAGATGATGATAAATTCCAATAAGAACATTAGGCAAAATCATGTTGGTGGGAAATTTCTTAGGTTTTGTTTTCTAGCATACTTGAATTTCATGTTGGAATATCTGACTGCTTATGACAAAAAATTAGCAGGCTGATTAATTTCTAGATAGACTTAAATCACTTGAGATTCAAATCGCCAACATACCTCAACCACTGAACCATCATCATCGTTCATTGAGGAATTACAAGTAACACCAGCACCATCAGCTATCACACTACTGATATCCAGAAGAATTGATATCAGAGTTAGAAAAAAGAATAATATTATGCAAATAGTTCAAAGTCTACCTGATGTAATCTCTGTTTGTTGAAAATGATTGAAGGAATTGTTCTTTTGCAATCAATGATTCACCAAATATATCCTATCAGAAAAGACAAACATCCAACATGCTAAAAAAAATCCTACAAGGAATAATAGCTCCATGTAAGTGAAGATGAAATACCTGAAGAGCTGGATTAAGATCAGTGATCCCTTTTCCACGCTGGAAAAAAAAATTATAATGTCCAAGTTTGGGATTAGTTTAGAAGTTGAAAATGCATATTGATAACTATACGTCATCAGAGTGTCGAGCCTTTGAAAATACGCAAGAAACAAGCTAATTACATGAAGAAAAATAGTTGAGCGTTAAAAAATGGAAATGAACTTCACAGCTTCTAAAATTCCTAAGACCAAAGGGATGCACCATAAAAAATTGAAAAAGAGCATGTCTTCATTTGTTAACGAAGTAGCAATGAGCATAAACGTTTGTTCCACTGGTGCAAGTGCTCAAACAAAAATATCCTTAATTGTGATAAACAAGAACAACAAACCACCATGACTACAAGGATTGGCCCATTATCAACTAATCTCTGGAATGCCCTCTACTCTCACTAGTTATTCTCAAATTATCATTTTCCAACATAAAAAAAGGAACCTTTACAAAAACATTTAGTAATCCAGTAATCATAAAGAATATGCAAGAGCATAAACTATATTTTTTATTTAGTAAGAATAAGAGAGAAGCATGCCACCATGAATAACAATATCTTACATGGCATTGCAACTATATAATGACACTTACGTCGCTTTTATTCTCAAAAGTAACCTCAGAGTACGCATGAAAAGACACCAAATTTAACCAAACATTAATCTGCAAAAGGGGAGAACCTTTATTGTAAAACTTGCATATTAACAAAAAAAGGATAATATTAATAAATAACAAAGAGAAATTTGAAGGAACATTTCAAACAATAGAAAGCTAAATTAACATTTGAAAAGTGCTTGAACAAACACATTCATGATACTCTGGTTGTTGCAATTGTTAGCTAAGAAAAAAATTGATCACCTTTTCGTATTTTCCACAACACAAAGATAGAAAATATGTAACTCCATGTTGATGTTTTTCTCAAAAAAAAAATAAAAATAAAACAAATGCAGAACTTCCTCTTCCATGACTATGGCCACCTTATACTGCAATCAACTTTTTCACTTTTTCATATCATGGAAAACTGACAGCGCCATCTGCACAACTACATAAAAACAATCTAGCTAATTCGTAAGCACAAGATGTCTATAATAAAGTGAGCAAATTAAATTGTGGTATCAGTTGAGTGGCAAATAACATTTAGACAGAACATCAATAGATGGGAGTTAAAAAAGATATCTTTCACTTCAGAAAAAAAAGGAGGTAAAAGATAGCTTCAGAAGTAATGGTACAGAGTACAAAAATAATTTAGAAAACTACTATGCAGTTTTGAAATAGGGATAACTGTATGATTTTATTTTATTTTTGGGCGGGGGGTTAACAGTCTACCTTTAAGTTCTTATAGCCGTATATCTTCTCATCTACATTGAAAAATTGATTCAGATCAATTGGTTTGATGCAAAAGCTGTCTGTTGCACCCACTTCATCTTTATTTTTTACTGCAGTCAATGAAGCATATGTAAACAACCTTTGATGTTGGTGAAAAATCCAAAGAAAATGATACAGGTGTTCAAAAGAACCCAAGCAGTTTTCATTGCAGACAACGAAAGCATATGTCAATAACCTATGACGTTGATGAAAATTCCAGGAAATGGTAGAAAAGTGTTTAAAGAACATAAGTATTCTTTAAAATGATGCAAGAAGCGTGATTTTACTTGCCTCAAAAACTTCCATATTTACCCAGACAAAAAGTCACTTCTTGTCTTAAGAGATGACATCATCCTTAAAAATCACATACATGTTCTCTCCCTCCAACTTTGTGGACTGGGATCATAGAATTCTTTCCATGATTTGCTTTTTGTAATTGAGATAGAGAGAAATGATATTTTTTTCTGATATATGATTTTATGAAACACATGATGATATAAGTAAAAATAATGACATATAAAAAAAACATATTTGCCCCTTCTGTGACTTTAAAGTTGCTTTGGCTCAATCTTTAAGCTCAAAAGTTGCTACAATTTCTGCAACTGTTTCAACAAATCATTGAGTTACCTTACTAGGAAATATGGCACAGGATATACCTCAGATCAGTGCATGCTAGATCTGTGTATGATATGGATGGTATGATAAGAGATTAAGCATCTCTACAGCTTTTATGTAAACTCTTTCCAAATTTACTGATCAAGAATCAATCGCTAGTCAGTTTCCTAGGGTGTCGAATATTGTAAGATAGTAACCCACAATCCCACATAACCTCCATATTGTCTCCTCGTGGGTAGCAAGCATCTTGACTAACAGACTTCTGATTTTCTGAACACTTTTTTAGGAAATGTTTGTTGAGCCCAAGCAATAAGCCTTTTGATTAGGCAATTCCCCAACCAAGTTGTGCTTTCATCATGGACTCTTGGAATATTTTTTTTCAAAATTCTAAAGGATTAAATGCAAGGTAAGACAATACAAGCAAAAATCTCTGGAGATTGAGGTTGTTCTTGGGAGAGGGTGGACCTCTTTGTTCTCAGACAGTGCATTTAGTGATTAAAATATTTGCAGACTTAAAAAATTGCACAAAAAATGCAACAGCTAAATTTAAGTATATTTAGATGTATTTTCTATTACCAGCCATTTCAAGCCACGATGAAATTTGAGCTCAATAATATTTGGTCATTACATCTTGTATATAAGATCCTTGACTCAAACAAAGAAAAGTTTTCAAGCGTAATACAAATGATATACACAAGATGAACTGGTAAAACAGAATTCAACAGTCAAACTATTATTTCAGATTCTGAGGAGACTAGGGCAAACTCTGAAGTTGAATTTCCAAATGTACAATAAGAATCTTATACAGGTAACAGTTAATTCAAATTCACACTGGACAGAAAAAGAGTAAACAATCAAACAGAAATCTATCGTTGAAAATCTTGAATCTAGCAAATTATATAACAATCATCACCGCCCAAGCTTTACCTAAGGCAGGAGGCATCTGTCATTCAAACAAAATATATGACTAACAGGTTGCCACATGAGACTAGTTGCATAATTGTACTACCTATTGTGAAATTCATATTATTCCTATAAGCTCGATTAACTTTGCATATGATTTAATATTTTAATGAATCTTCAATCTCTATAGTGTAAACTCACTTCATGATTACCCTCATGCCTCACTAAAAGATAAGAATCAAACTGCATGAACCATTAATTTGCTGCACGGAGAATCATCAATTCTTTTTCAAATTTAAAAATCAATTTTTATAAAAAGGAAAGAAACCCTTAAGAATTTCTCATGTTTTGCTCGTTGTTAATGAATTGTACAAAACACAACGAAAATATTAAAAGATCAATCAGTAAAGGGTTTTAAATGGTAATAAAAAAGATATACTTCACAAAATGCAGCAATAGAGCACAGTTAACACCACTCTAAACTTTAAATTGTTCATAATTCCAGAGAAATGTCACGCACAAAAAATGCATAGAAAAGGCAATAACATAACAGAATCTTACCGAGGAAAATCTTAATACACTCTTCTGGCTCAACTCCAGGATCTGCAGTGTCAGAAATTTAAAAATATATATATCATGGAATAGCCTCACAGGAAGATAGTAATTATGAGAGCGCAAATGGTTAGAAAAAAGCAGAACAGCACACATTTTCAGTCAAGGATATTGTTACGACTAGAATATCAGGCTATTATTGAACATAAGAATCCTTCATATTCTACTAAGTTTGATCCTCTCTCTAGGAACCTTCAGTTCCAGTATGGAATTACTACAAGTTCACATGGCAAAATCATGGTACTCCTGTTGTGTATCTTGCAGTAACGCGTTATTATTATACAATCAGCAAGTTCAACTAGGTACCAGAATAAAAGAAAGAAAAAAAATTTCTTGAATCATAAAGGTCAAGTGACATCCATAAATAAAAATAGCTGCATCCAACCGACACATGTATCACAAAAAAATGAGATGGAAAATGTACACTCTTACAAAAAAAAGTACGGAGTGAAAGCTTCAAGCTGTTAATAGACACATTTAGAAACGGACACGAAATAACAGAATTAAAGACTTTCAGGTGGAAATAACGACGACAGAAAACAAAAACTAATATTTTTTATAAAATATTACCAATCTCTGCGAAACCAACGCGCTTGCGCTTCTTGGATTCACCCAAACTGTCGCGGCCTTTCTGTTTCAGCGGCATCCTTCTTCGTCGGAATCCTGACCGTAAGTGAGTCCCGGATCAACTTGGGAGAAGCAGTGGAAGCCTAAGAACCAGGGGAGCGAAGAGGAAGAAAACCTAAGAAGAGCAGTGTGCCTAGGGTTTTTGATCGACCAGAAAAAAAGGGGGGAAATGAAGAAGTTAAGCGGGAAATGGGAGCGGCATTCTATAGGCACTGGGGGGGACCATCGGAGGCGAGTAAATAGGCTGGACCAAGCGGCCCATTACTCACCAGCCCAAATAAAAGCCTGCTTCTTGAGCACCTGGACCCTGCTCGTGGATGGACAATAGCATAGCATGTCATCACAACCCCATGGGTCGGGCTAGTGGCTAGGACATGTGATGTTGTCATCACGAGGTCAATGGTTCAAAACTAGTCTCCTATCCTAATAGCTATTAGCTTCCTATGATTTACCTCGTTCGTGTTGGTCTGGGGTCATATAGGCAATGACACCGGAGACGAACAACTTATTTTTTTTTGTGTGTGCACACCACCATGGATGGACAATAGCATACAAATTGAACCCCAGGGCCAAGGATTATGGTTTTTTTTTCACTCTTCCAGCAACTCTAAGGGGCGCTTGGTATATATTTAGTAATGGGAATGATAATGAGCTTGATTGAGGGGGAAATGAGTTTATCGATAACCTAAGAGGGTTGAATTATGAAATTATCGGTATCAAACTCATATGTTAATTCTGATTTCCGTCTACCAAACATCAAGAATAGGAATGAAACATATTCCATTCACATTCTAACCTTCTAAATCAGTCTACCAACACTCCCTAAATAAGGGGAAATATAGTAGTTTATCCACTTCGTCTATAGAGTTCGCAACATATC
>JBBPFP011306436.1:0-10047 GCA_037974795.1 Kaempferia galanga
CCAATAAAAAACATAGGAGAGGTTTAAAATGGAATGGAACGAAGTGAAGGATGATACTCCATGCAGTAAATAAGCCCTCCATTAGGGCCCAAGCCAAGTTCCTCAGTTACATCATCCAAAGATATGAGCTCTCTAATATCTGCAGGGGAATGACAACAGATGAACGAGTCAATCAATAATCAGTAAGATGCACAATTTAACCAAGAAATAGAGATGAAAAAAAGGAGAACGTGCCCATAGCGACAGGATAGTTGAACTGTTCAGCCGCTGGGTCCAAGTTCACTATATGAAGAGTCCTTCTCGCAGCCACGCAATATTCGTATAAACTAGAACAGTAGGTCGACTGGAGTGCAAGTAGAAATTATCAGCGAAAAGCAAAGAAAAGGGAATTAATGGTTCGGGAAAGAAACAGTGCATCACCTTTCCACTTCCAGCAGGTCCCATGACGAGCTGCGCGAAACCCATACCGAGCGGCAACGATTCCCTACAAACGATAAATAGATCGGACAATCAATTGATCGCGCATGAAATCGCTTCCACGAACGTCAAAACCCTAAAACCCTAAGTTTTTGTTGTTGTTATCGTTGTTGTTGCAGAGGAAAAGAGGGAAGGATAAGAGAGGTAGCCTCTTGTCTTCTCTTGATCCCGCCGGTGTTCGCTTTGCTTTCTGCCCTTCTCCGGCTCTTTCGATTTGAGACTTGAAACGGCCGCCCGTCTGCCGGCAGAGGTGATCGCGTATTCGGCGGAAGAGATCTCGACGGCTTGATCACTAAACCTAGGAGGGAGCCAGAGAGAAGGGAGCCAGAGAGGTATATAATGTATCTCTAGCTATCGGATATAATAAAATTTTAAAAATTTTCGAAACTTCTTTTTTAACATATTGTATATTTTTTAATAAATAAAATTTAAGTTTTGAAATTTTCTTCCTTTTTTTCGGCAACAAAATAATAAAAAATATTTTTATAATTCTTTTTCCTTTATTTTTTTTCTTTCTTGGACTGCAAGGCATCCCACACGCACCACGTTGGTACTATTGATTTCCTGCGTTCCCAGTCACAGCGCCCGTTGACATGACCAATATAGAAGAACAGTCAATTGCTTTTGTAAGAGATGCCATGCAAGACAGTTACCATCCCAAATACATTTGTAGGGGCACAAGACATCCGTAGGGGCACAAGATGCTATCCAACAACAACAACAACAACAACAACTGGGAACTCAAGTCACAGCTAAAGTAGTTCAAATAGTGACAACAAATCTGTTTCCTTTCTATTGATCACGATGTTTCACTTGTAACTGGAATCGAATAGTTCCCAAATAGAACAAGGGCAGTTCCCAAGAATGACCAGAATCAGACCAATCGGATTGTCTCTGTGTTCTGCGATAGGTTCACAGTGAAGTGAACGAGCATCTTCTACCTGTCAGCTTGTATGAGAAAATTGAGTTGCAAAATGCATTGCACCATAAAAAAAAGAAGCTGGAGTGTATGTTAGGGGAGGATGACTAAACTATATGACTTCTTCTTAAACAATATGTGGTCAGTGTTTGTTCACGCAGACGAACAAGGCAACTCGTCGGAGGCTGCAGTGGGTTCAGAATGTGGCGTGATAGGTTTAGGTTTAACTTCAGCTAGCGGCTTTGGTGGCCTGTTCGGTTGAATTTGGTTGACCATCTCTTGTAGAACATTAAACTGTCAAACAATCTCAAATCAGCTACAAAGGAATGGTAAATATACAAAGCGAGATTGAATAACATAAAATAATGCCTCAGAGCCAGGAGTTAAAACTTGAAGGTTCAAATGGTACTCCATATGAAGCTTCATCATTATGTACATCATTTGGGTGAAATCATTGATAAACATGTATCCAAATTTGGCATAATCTTATTTATGAAAAAAAAAAAGAATTGTGTTTGAGTTTGTGTATCCAATGGGCCAATTCTAAATGCAGCAAAAGAAAATTTCATAAGGAAAGTTAATAACTAGAGTCCAAATTGTTTTGTTGCAATATGATCAAATTTACCTTCCTCCAGGGTTCAAAAGAGGATTTCATTATGTCATGAATTATTGTAAGGATGCTTGCATATATTTATTTTTCTGAAAATTACACAATAGGGAAAGGGAAGTGGAAAGCCAGAGATGGATGAAAAACAGCTAGAATAATAAACTTTGTCTCCATATATGAATGTATGTTTGTTCACTTAATACCATATCACCACCGTCCATGTATCTGATTCATATTCAAACATCATTCTGCAACCAAGTGGCAATAGAACTAACAAGCACTGAAGTTTAAAGCACTAGGTATCTCCATCCCTAAATTTAGTTAACTCAATAACGTAACCTTTTCTCAAATCGTACCTGGACCTATCGGATTAGTGTTGCCAAATTAAAGTCAAAGATTTTCTTAAATTTATATACAAACATAACTGCATATTATGTAATACATTTAATTGTTTCAGAAAATTTACTTGAACTAGAGGTGTAAATTGGGTCATGCATTGCACGACCCAAGCTGACATTGATCGTGGAGTGAGGCCTAACACTCCTAGCAAGTCTAGACTTAGCACTGAGGTTGCAGCCCGCAGGGCCAAGTCAACCCAAGCATCAGGGGGCCTTATTTTTTATAATAATATAATAAATATAGGATATTTTGAATAGTATGTCATAAAACCATCAATTTTAATTTTATAATTTTATAAAATAAAATATCAATTTTAATGATCAAACATTTTAATCTTTGTGATTTTAAAATTTTTAGATTTTTTTAATTTAAATTATCAGGCCCACATATTGAGCCTAGGCACATGCAGGACAAGGCATATACCTTCTCCAGATCAAGCCAACCGTGACATGGAAAAATGAGCCGAATTGGCTAGTGTTGTGTCCGGACTAGGCATTGACCATCTACACCTCTAAGCTGAATACTAACTATCCCTAAACTAAAGGAGACATGAACTCCAGCTGTTACTATCATTAGTTTTAGTAGCGATAAATAGTGACAGTCTATTTGACAGTTTAAAAAAGTGTTTCTGGAAGATATTCCAGGTAATTAAGATTTTCAAAAACATACCTTGAAACCACAGCCAGAAATGCAGGCACGGAAGCATTCCTGCATGAATACGAAAACGCATCACAGTTTCACTGACGATGCAAGAATATGTGAAGCGGGAAGAAGAAAAAAAAGCATAAACAATGAAAACCGCTTTCCTCCGAAGCAATATTTGGAAACAAAAGATCACGCAGCTGCGTGGTGAGCACAGAGCGAATTATTCTTTTGTTTCCAAATATTGGTGCCACCAATATTTGGAAACAAAAGAATCTATGCAACTACATACAAGATCCACTTTCCATTTACACAATATGGAAATATAAGACAATACAAATACACAATTAATAACAACAATTCCAAATGCACAGAATGAAACATTATGTAAATTTTCTGAAATATTATATCATTATCCACACGGTATTCTGAAGCAATTTGAGCCAACATATCCACCTATTTCTTGTTTTGGAAAATAACAATTGTAGGTAAATGAATTTTCCTTAGCTATTTAATTTTAAATGGTACTATCAGATTGTTCTCAGGTAGGATATCTTTAACTAGGTTCATGCTATTATTATTTTAGCTCAGTACTTGAATGTTGAATGTTCTAATAATTAATTTTTTTCATGCAGTTTCAATATGATAACTAATTAATTTTCTGCTCATTCATCATTACAATTATGCAATGCAGAGGAAACAGAAAGTTGGAAACAAATGGTATGAATATAAGCTTGTAAATACCTGGGAAGGCACCGATGTTAAACTATTGTACTATATCATTCAGATTTTACCCTTTTTTACAAAATGCTACTGTACTTTCAACAAAATCAAAATGTGCCTTCCAGAGTTCACTTTTTCTGCACAATGACTCAGTTCAAGTATTGTCAGAATGCACCTCCTAGATTTACACCCTAGTGAGGGCATACTCCACCAAACAAGCGTATAGTTATTGTAAATTTTTACCCTGGCTAGGGTTTTGTTAACTATACGGGGGCAAATTATCTAGAGTTTGTAAAGAGTATGGGAGCGATTTTGGCAATGTAACAACTCGAGGGAAATTAAACTGAGGTGGACTACATAAGAGCAAAATGAAAATTTCCCATAATTACTTTTGCAGGAATTGGATAATCAAATTTTAGAAATTCTTGCTACTTGAGTGACGCCCAAGAAAAAAGGGTTCTGATTTGACATAATTGGTATTGTCTAGAAAATAGTCTCAATTCAGTTAGTCCTACATTTCACATTTAATAGGCAACTTGCTGGCAAATGAATGTCTGCAGACACCAGTGAATGCTGTAGAAGGCACAAATTCAAAAAACCACATACCAGCTTGCCTAATAATATTTTAGAAGTATATAGACATGGAGAAATATCATTCAATTTCAACATTTCTGAATGATACCCCATTTCTTCATAAATAGAAAAAAAATATTTTTTATAGAAAAATAAAAGAGTGATAAACAAAAAGGTGATAAAGAACTTGCACTCGCAGCCATTCAAATGATTTGGTTACAAGAACCTATTATACTATTTGACATTGTGAGTTAGTGACTGGTACCTGCATTATTTGCATTTGAATTTACATATTTTTCATTTGCCTAAAACTGACTTGCAGTTATCTGTCAACAAAGGCAACCAAAACTTGCAAATTATGCTGCAATCCTCCAACATTCAAGTTAGTGCCCAATGTTAGAATGCTGGTTATAGATTTGGTAAAGTAATTATACTTATATATTAATTTTAGTTTTCTGTCATCATTATTTCGTTAGTTTCACTTCGGTCTAACTTTGACTGGACAAAGATTAGGATCTTTGGTTGAGCTTCCCATTGCCAAATTTTTTTACCCAATACTGATCAAAATAACACAATTACATACATACTTTTTACCTATCATCTCTTCTTCAAAGAGCTCTAATTAACTTTCAGATGAGCAATGCGTGAAAGTGAAAGTCCAAGTATAAAATTCAGACCAACTTTTAAACAATGATCTTACTACGTTTAAGATCTAAAACCCAAAACCCTAAAATAAGTAAAATTATTGTTAGACAATACAGAAACCATGAGTACAAAGAAAACAGAAACCATGAGTTTTGTTTTTATCATGAAACAAAGATCCAGTAACATAGGTCCTCTAGTATACTTGTCCTCTATCATCTTTTATTTCATCCATTTCTGTTTGTTCAGTAATAACACTCAGGGCGTTCTCTGTCCATGTTATTTGTTTTTAATGTTTTATTTTCAGTTTCTCTCTTGATTATAGAGTATAGACAAACAAGCAGAATTCCATTTCACTGGTCTAAACTCACCCTATTTTCTCCCTTCTCAACTGATCACTTTTTCTGGTCAAGACAGCATGAAAACATGGTGGTCAATTAAATGATAGCAACAAGCTTCAACTCTAAATAGAATGCTAGCAATGCACGACAGTAGAACCGTTGTTAAAGTCATTATTTTAACTATTTTGCATAAATGTAGGCCCAAGTATGACTACTTGAAGCAAAATGATCTTAGAGTATCATAACTGACAAAGAACAAAGCTTAAGCAGTACAGTGAAAATGCAAGTGACATATTGAGCATACCAAAAAAAAGTCACAGCAAGTAATGTTGTCTCTACTTTCCATAAATTATCATGAATTAACTATGGGCATATCTAGAGAAGGGAATCTTGGATACATACCATAGAGTAATTATCATGTCCTGGAGATCTGTCAATATAATAGCTCCATTCATGGTCCTTCAAAACAGGGTCCTTATAGCATATCTCGTTGCACTCATCCTTACCTGAAAATCCACAGAAACAAATGATCTTTCAGGTTAAGAAATATGGAAATGATACATTTTTGAATTAACAACTGAATAGTGCATCCCGAAATTAAGTTACTTGAAATGATTGCCCTTTGGATTTCAATTCCAAGAAGGGCAAGTTGCAACTTACAGTGCGTTTCACATTCCTAGATGCGAAGCATATGTTTCCATCATGCAATTCAACACTAAACAAGATCTAACTCACAAGCACAGAGATAGGGCAGGGCAATGGGAAATAGCTTGACAAAGATTATTATCACTAGGACAAGTTTAAAAGTGAAACTGCTATTGACAGCTAATTCATCAAGAAGATAAAGTGATTTCTCACTGGCCTAATCTCCAGTAACATATATCAATAAGATCAAGAAAAAGAAGTGAAGAAATGGGCATGCTTACATTCTTCCCAGGTCTCTCCATCAGAATCGCACCCCTTCTTGCAGAAGATTCTCCCTGCGTTAAGCAATAATCATTTCAGATGTTCACTGGATTCTTCCAAATGGAGAACAAGACATCAGCAAGAAGATCTTGACTATTTGCATTCAAATAGTGAATGAGAAATTACTCACACCTAATTCCAAGAAACAGTGAAACATCAAGCTTATATTTGGCAGATATCATCTAAAATCTAGAGAACATGAACGCAGAAAGATGATAGATACTAACATGGGATCTGAACAAAATTAGAGTATTTCTTGGTGCAGAAGTTGCCGCAAGGCGGAGTCCAATCCTTAGGGAACATGTTGCCACTGCTGACTTCTCCTCAAGCTAGCGAATTCTTGATCCCCACCTTTGAAATGGGAAGATGCGGAGATGAGAGAAACAAAACTGATATCGTGCACTGAGCGAGTTTTTCTTGGTTGTGGATAATTCGGCATATATGCGTATGTGCTGACTAGTGAATTATATTGCAGAGAAACAAGACAATGCACACATGTCCTCACACAGGATTATCAAGGTATGATTATCACACAAGCATAATAAAAGTAATGTCACAACATCAGTCCTGAGAACAGTCAAATAAAAACTATAAAAAAATCCACTAAGTTATTTCTCATAAATTAAAAAATGCATATAATAATTGCTTGGAAGAAAAAAAAAAACAGGCTTGTCATGCAAGATTTCAATGTTGGTAGCAGTGATGCCTCATAGTAAGAGTAGCAATAGTTCGTCTGACAACTCACTTGACACTAACTTCAGGATGAGTACAAGGTAAGAACCGACTCTCCCATAAGAAAACAAATAATGATAGAAAAATAAAATAAATAAGTTGAATGTATTTTTCACTATCTTTCAAATTTATCCATCTCTACATGAGTTCTAACTTTCTCGGAAACAGCCTCTTGCAAAAAAACAGGGTAAGGTTGCGTACAAAGGATCCTTCCCCAGGACCTCGCATGGCGGGAGCTTCGTGCACCGGGCTGCCCTTTTTTTTACATGAGTTCTAACTTTGTCATGAATCTCCATGTTTACTTTAAGGTGGGGAGAATCTTATCCAATTGAAAGGATTTGCCGCCCATTTTTGACCCCAAGAAGCTCACCTAGGCTGTTAGGCTGGAATATCTCTCTTTACTAAAAGGGGTTTGACTATTAGGCTGCAATATCTCTCACCACCTAAGGGGGCCGATACAGTTGTTAGGCCAGAATGTCTCTCTCATCCTCAGGGGTGCTTTAGCCGTCAGACCCAAATATCTCCCTCTGCTTAAGGAATCGCTACTGATAGGATGGAATTTTAAAACCTTGTGCTCCATAGTCAAGAACCAACAATACCCAACAATCATGAATCACCACAAAACGTCATGTGATCCACCATGTATGACAAAACCCAAGTAACATATACTTGTTTGTGTCCCAATATCTGAATATGAAGTTCCCAGGCATGCCCTACCTAATATCATGTGATAGGTATGCTATCAAACCATATTTCTGATAATAATATTAAAAAGAAATAGTTACTAGCACACTTTAACTGAGTAATGCTATTATATTTGTATCAAAACATAGGGACCAGACTTTTATCCATGCAATCATAATAAACCTGAAAGGAAGAATGCATCAACTGTCCAAATTTCTAATTTTGGAAACTCTAAACTTGATAAAGTGGTGCATTATACAACATGCATAAGGAATCCAAGACAAGTAACAAACAACACAGGGAGCTAAAAAGGTCAAACAAGAGTTTCTACCAAGTTAGGATTTCAAACAAAGTCTATCCATCACATTCTCACAAAGATTTAATCAATCTCTACCAAATTAGCCATAGGATGCTAAACTTACTCTCAACCCCATATATTGCTAAACACCTCATACCTCGAACTCAACCCAGTGTCCAACAACTCTTGACATCACCTCATTTATTCAAGTGATGGATGTCTATCATCCAACACCATAGTCACAAGTGAAACATTATTAAAAAATGTGAGATCATGGTCACACTAAAGAAAATTACATTCCACTTGATAACCAAAGATTCTATCACTATTAAAGTTTGACCCGATGTCATGATCCCAAAGTGGATTGCATTGACTCAATACGTAGGGTAGGTCAATCACAAAGTGTAAAATCATCTCACTTTGAGACTCAATTTAAGACTCACCTCTTTAACTTCCAAATCCTTGTGACAAGAGCAACACACACAACACATTTGTGTGTGGTTGCCTATCGATGACACACATCACGATTCCACACTAAGAACACCCTACATTGTGTTGTTAGAGTTGAGTCCTAATGATGATCCCAATCATAAAGATCATTAGAACCAACTCACATACTTAGCACCTATCGCTCAACCAACATTAAATAACAAAGGCCACACTAACTTTCATGATGGCATAAATATTAACACAACAACTCAATCCACCACACAACTCACTTCAAGCCTAACTCAAATCCAAGTCCTAGGTTTTAGGACCACTTCATCTCCATGCCTAAAAAAATGCATACAAGTAATTCTCTATCGAATCACAATGCAAAACTTCCCTGGTAAAAGTTTTAGTCTCTAAGATGGATACGAGGTGAAGAAAGACACTTTTGAATAGATCCATATTAGGAATATTTGCACCATAGAACTTATAAGTAATGCAATATACAATCTGTATCCTTATTGAATTGCATGCTTGAAATTGGCAACACAGCATAGTTTCATATGCAGCTCCTACCTAGGGCTATGATCTCACCAAACCATATCAATGATAGAAATTGAAAACACAATACAACCCAATGGAAAATGGTCAACCTCTTGATGGATCCTCCTCATTGGCTAAACTTTCGATTGGCATCCCTAACTCATTGGAAAATACTTTAAGCAACAGGGAGGATCCTACCTCGTGCTGGAGGATCGTTGGCACCGAAACCCAACTTAAAGTCAATATCCCCCTCGTACAACTGCTGGCCTGATTCGAACAAAACAAAGAGTTTAGAAAACTAAAATGGTGACGACAAAAATCACATTTGATCCCATTTCCTAGCGGGCTTACCAAGATATTGATCACAACTGAATAGGATAAAGGGGATTCGCCACGCTGCACTCGCTTTTCAAAGGCTACAATAAAGACTCAGCTTGCTCTGCTGGTCATCGCGAGAGGAGGCGTGGCCCACGGCTACCGCGGTCCAGGGAAGCCGCCGAGATGAATAATACGTCGACGAGCTGGAAATCCCCAAAAAGGGCTCTTCTACAGATCCCGAAACCCGTGGGGGGGATCTCGGCCTTCTGAGTGACGCGGACGGGACGAAATCGCAGCGACCTTTTATCGCGGAGTAGGCCTCGTCGCGGTTAAATGCTAGAAGAGGCAAGCGAATACTTCCCAGATCTCGTGGAGCAGACGAAGGCGCCTCGGATCGCGGCAAGGGATGGGCGGCCGGCTTTCGCGGCGACGCAGTCGAGGCGACGGACGAAGGAGGTTACGATCGTCCGGTGGAAGACGAACGGAATGGTTATTTGTGTTTTCTCCCCTCTTTGTTTTTTTACCTGCTAAACATTGCTTAGCATGGCTGGAAACATTTCAAGTCCACCTAAAATTGAATTTAATTTTTTAATTTAGAATGAGTAAATAATAGAATTACATTTTTTTAATTTCAAGTCCACCGTTCGCGGTTCGATTTACGGTACATCACAATTCGATTCACGGTTCGATATATTAAAAAAATTTAAAATTTAAAATTCACAATTCATAATTTAAAATTTATTAAAAATGGGCT
>JBBPFP011306546.1:0-10047 GCA_037974795.1 Kaempferia galanga
ATTGTGGAGCATATTTCTCATACTCTTTGAGAACCCTCCACACATGCATATACTTGAAATCCTTGTTCTATTTGTTGTCTTTCTACATATTTAGTGCATTTTCCAACACATTCTCATCACTCCATCCGCTTTGACGATAAGTATACAAATTATTATAGGTTACAGAAAATTTATTTACCATTGGCGCAAACTTATAGTAATGTGATTTTAATAACTTCTCTTTATACTTCCAATGGGCCGATGCTTGTTGTAGTAATCAGCTATACGTTTCCAAAAAGCTTGATTCTTCTGGCTATTACCACTGACTGTGTCAGTGTTGATAGTTGCCCATGACTTCGCAAGAACCATGCCTTCATTGAGAGACCAAAATCTTCGTTTTGAATCATCTTTCTCCAGTTCGACTTCCAGCTCTTCTTGTGATGAGTGTGGTGGCCACTTAGATGTTGGAATAGACGATGACGTTAGAGGTTCTTTGTCGTTGATAGATGGGTCGATAGTAGCCTTTCTTGCTTCATTCGAAAACATGACTTATGGTTGAGGAGGTGAAAATACGAAAGGTAGAGAAGGCATTCCAAATTGGTTGCTCATGGCTGACCAATCTTCGGGTGGATACATACCAAATGTAGTTGGGGCGGCGTTACTCTAAAGGGAATTCACAAAATTTTAAGAACTTTTAAAATTTGAAAAATTTGGAAGACCTTGTGGAACATATGAAATATTTTAAAAATTGGGAAGGTATTACGCGCGAGAGAAAATTTGAGGATATTGGACATTTGGAGGAATGCGAGTATTTTGAGATGTATTTTCTTCTGCATTTGAACAATTCAGAAAATTTGTAAAAGAAGTATTGAAATTTTCATCCATCTCGAATACCAATAGAGAATGGAGAGATGAATGAAAAAAATAAGAGTTGGTGATGCATTTATAAAGTTGTTTAATTAAAAAAATTGAACACTAAACAACGACTTTCAATCAGTCGTTGTTCAACGTCTACTTCTACACTTTTTTTGTTTTTATTTTATTTAACAACTAAAAAATAATTAACAAATAAAAAAATAATTTTAAAAAAATAAGGACGAAGGAGCGGCTCCGCAAACATGGAGCCACATGAACCTCCCTCCCATTATAGGAAGGAGCTCCCACTGAAGGTGCTCTAAGAGTCACAGTTCCAATTCCCACTACTAGTGAGACAGATCCATCTACTAAAGTAACAATACGAGTACCAGAATATCGACTTTATGAAGAAAAAATAGTATGAACGCTTGACATATGCTCAAAAACACCCGAATCAATAATCTAAGACTCACCCGATGTGGCTGACTCATTCATAGTAGAGGAGGAAATACCGTGAGCTATCAAGGATGTAGAGGATGAGAACATTTGACTAATCTGAGTGAAGGTCAAAGATGATGAGGACGCTGCATCAGATTTGGCTGCAACCTGAGGCTTGGATCCGTCATTTTTGCATTAGTTGCATGGGACCCAATCTGCGAGTTTGCCATGAAGCTTTCAACAGGTTTCTTTGGTGTGGTGGGGATGGTTAGTATGATCACACCAAAGAGGTTTGCGAGTGCCATGAGAGTTGGGATATCGAGCAGCTATGGCAGAGGCGTCGGAGTTAATGGATGAAGCAGAGGCCATGGAGGAACCACCAAGCATGATGTGGCGGCGTTGTTCTTCACGACGGACCTCCAAAAAAATAGCATCAAGACTTGGGAGCGGTTTAATGTTTAGGATGCGACCACCAACATCATCGAGAATAGGATTGAGTCCGATCAAAAAATCGTAGGGTCGTTCTTTTACAAATAATTTGCAATAAATCTTGTTATTGGCAGTGTCAATCCAGGCCAACTAAGTAAGGAGATCAAGTTTCCGCCAGAGTTTGGTTAGAGGACTGAAACATTGAGTAACTATACCATCATCTTAATGTAGATTTCTAGAAGCACTAAAATACTGCAATATATATTCATTTCACCCTAATGAATTACAGACTCATCCATTTATAGTTATACGTTTACAAGAGATAAAGATAACATATAATAAGATAAGATATGATAAGATAGTAAGATAAGATATGATATTCTAAAGATACATAGACCTTTTCACATTGGAGATTGATGATTGTGCATTTCATGATCCAGTGATTTTATCAAAGTTGATGACTCTAGAATTAAAACATTACATCTTCCTATCAACTTCAAAGTGGAACTTTGAGTGAGTTACAAGAACACTTCGATTAGTTTTAACATATTTAAGAATGCAACCCAAATTGAAGACATATTGATGTCAACTTTTGTCGCTTGTGGCTTTTGTAGTCCTCGAACATGTAGTTGTTCTCTAACAACCTATTTTCTATTAGTTCTATATAAAGTTTGGTTTTATTTTGTAAACTTTGGCACTATCTGATTTTTGATGTTTCATTCTTTTTCAATATTTTTGGATCAAAGTATTTATTGCATTCTTCAATTTGGCACAATCTTGTGAGATAATTCAAAGATTTTCTTGAGCTAATGAATTTTACTTTAAAGGACTGAATCTTTGTATCACAATACTTTTGCAGGAAGAGTTTCAGCTAGCATTTTTTAAGAATGACAAAGGGGAAAATCTTTTGGCAAATCGGGTAATTTACCTAAAGTAGCTTCTAATTTATATGTATGCTTAATCTTCCAAATAGGGCCATTAGTGTATGGGTTACAATTATTGCATTAATTGATTTTTCATTTTTTAATTGTCAATTTAGACTAGTTTGAAGATGACTTGTCTGAGTTCAACATTGTGAAGCGAAGTGCATCATTTTTATTTAACTTGCATTCCCTTTAAATTTCGATTCTAAGTCCATTTATGAATCGAAAGTTCAACCTAGGCCCTTTGCTAATATCACATGTCTAGTTGAGGACAATGGGTGGATCCACAGCTCATACTTTAGAAGATCAGAAAAAGGGGCTTGCTCATAAATAAACTGAATAAGACTTCTAGATCTGATATCACTTAATGCAGCAGAATGAAGGTGCTGCCCATAAGGGAAAATATTATTAAACTGAAAGATAATTATTTATAAGATCCTAACCCCTTTTACAAATCAACTATACTTTTTTTTTTTTTGTAAAATAAAGACCTAGCTAATCTCTGATAGATTTCTTCTAAATTTGATGCAGCAGAGTGAGGATCGTATCTTTATTCATTCCACTGTGCTACGTCAAATGGTATCAGAGCTTTCCTCTAAGTGAGGCTTTCATCTTTGTTCGCTCTGCTATACTGCATCAAAATTCTAAACAACTTTAAACATTTAAAACAACTTTTGAACTCAAAATTTGCATAAATTTAAAACTCAAATTTTAAAGGAAAGCTTAAATTATTCTCAATCCAAGCTACCAAGAATGAGGGACGCAACAAGATCAAATTTGGTGATGCCTAATATAAACTGGAAGTGGATGCTTTTGACCATTGCTATAAGGGCTGGCATTATCTTTGTATCAACTATGCTCTTAATCTAGGGAGTATTGTGTCAAAGGAAGTAGCAATGTGAACTATAGGAGCACAATCTATAGACAAATTAATAGAAACAGAAGACTGACTTGAACATTCCTCAATATGGCATCATGTCCTCTATATTGAAAACTAAACTAATGTTCAATTTAGATAACAAGTAAATAACATAAGCATTAATACTAATTTTTTCATAATGGATCGACAAAGTGGGTACAAAGTTTTTGAAATGAGCTTTTGGAAAAATACAAATGGCAAACGCAAAGAACAAAATAGTTTTCTACAGTATTTCTTATATTTGTAATGTCATTAACATATATTTAAAATTATCTAATGCAATTTTCCTTTTGGCATGAATCTCCTGAACACACTCAAAAAGAACTCTCAATAAACTCAAAAGGGTGAACGTGACAAGTAGTGGAATCAAATCATCTACTATTTGGAAGCTTTTAGCCCATAAATGGCTTTGAAAAGACATCTACTTGTAGATTGATCATAAAAGTATTTTAGACAAATTCAATAAGTCACTTAGAACCCTTAGTCTTTGTTTTTTTCTCCACCAGACAACTAAGTAAATTTCCTTGAGTTTGGTTAGAAATAGTTATTATAGGATTTTCTAGAAGTAACCTATTAGAGGACAACTTGACCTATGGTTTTTATAGGGTTTGAAATATTAGACACTATCGATTAGAGGACAACTTGACCTTACGAGATGCACTGTTTATTTTGTTAGATGGAATGAAATTATCCATCTCAGACCTACATACAACTACTAAAATGAAATAATAACATACTAGTTTAGGGAAATCCTAATAAAAAGTTCATGTTAAGATCTTTTCATGCTCATGAGGAACAAATATTGTTGTCTAAAGACCTATATTTTGCTCAATAACTTTCGTTATTTAACACGTGACATTGAGATAAATTATATTCCTTTTTCATTTAAGGGATGACTAAAAGAATCTATTTGAGATGAGAGCCATAGTCAACCCTCTAAATTGTCTTACAAGACTACTTTTTATGTAATTCCAAAACAAAAAAGTCTCTGCTTGATGATCCAAAATACACATGGTATACCGTTGGTAGGTAGTTGTCCTCTTGATAGCTAATTGTCCCTAGTTATGAAGTTAACCTAATCATGACATTATCCATCCTAAATGTCTTGGATATTTACATGAGGTAATGAAATAAATGGTAATCATCCTTGAGGTAATCAAAATCCAATTACAATTGTATCCATCATGTGTAAGGTGGCCATAATTTGACTCAATGAGTTAGTGTCTTTGTTATACTTGGCCCTTTATTTTTAGAGGAACTTAACCCACTTGATGACATTAAGTGCATATTATGCTCGGAGTGTAGTATAAATTTATGTGACAACAAATAGTACCACTAATATCTTAGAACCAACATAACTGTGTAAAAACTCTTTGGCATACTTAGAATAACACTATGAGGTCTCATTTAATTTTTCATTAATAAAAGCAATGAGATGATGCTCTTCTTGTCTTAAGGTATCTTTGATTCTTACTTTAGACACATCACAAGATTTCTTCAATGCTTTAGAAAGGTCAGGATGTGTAGAAACATGAGTCTTACCCATCCTTAATCTTTTTGAAAGGTAGTAGAAGAAGATTTAGTTTGATATAATACCTCTTTATCGTGGCAATCAAAGTTCCTCATAAAGCATTGGGTGAATGTTTCAAGTTGCTTGGATTCTATTGCTTTTGTCGATCCTTAACCGCCCTTTGATTATAGAGCCTTGTGCAGAAATACAATTCTGAGGAAGAGAACCATTCATACAACTCATTATGTCTAAAAATTGTCTTTCATTCATCATCAATCTTAATCTTCATTTGGCGATAACCATTGTGTAAATCAATTTTAAAGAATTACTGTTCTATTGCTATCAAATTTAGCATGTCCTCTAGTTAGGTATTGGGAACTATACGTAATGGTGATTTTGTTGATGACGCGATAGTGAGAAGATTTTCTTTAGGAGTTATCCCTTTTAGGAGTTATTAATGCACAAATGATCCAAGGACTAATGCTCCCTTGATAAAGATTTTTTTATGTCTTTCAACTTGCCATTTAGTTAGTGTTGTCTTAGGATTTCATTCAGTTGAAAAATTGGTAATTATGAACTTTGGACAAGGTTTATTATGTATTAAATAGTTCATAAAGCTAGTAGGTCATTGGGTAACTCCTTTGCGGTTGTCTTGGAAGTCCCTTAAAGTTTCTTTAACCTTGGATGTGGTACGTAAGTGTGCTACTAGCACCAATCTTAATGTCAGCCCATACGGTAACATCAGATCTGATTCCTTACCTTTTAAAATTATGATTGGGCGAGAAAGTGAGGGGTCTGGCTTAAAGATTGAGTTGATTTCTTTTGTGGAATATATTTTGGTTTAATCAAAATAGTTTTATTAAGTTTCATTTTGATCCTCTTCCCATTGTGTTAAGGACATAAGTTTTTTTCTGCCCTTTACGAGTTGCAAAGTGGCCATAAAGTCAGGGTAAGTTTCCATTTTGTAAGTCCAAGAATCCATTTTGATAGTGATCTCACATCCCTCAGTGATAAGGAGGGAGGATTGGTCTACTCATGCAAGATTATATTACTTTGTTTGACGTTAGGTATTTCCTAACAAGGGCCATAGGAGACTCAACATTCTTATAATGTCATAATTTTGCATGTTTTGTCAACACTATAAAATAGTGTATATATTGACGTGGATAGGATACAATGCACTACATTTCATGACTTTTTCCTCGAGGCAAATTATAGTAGTTCATCTCGTGGTAAAATATAAGGCAATTACTCTTTTCACATTTAGTCATGTGTGAACTCTTTTGGCTCAAAGAGTTGACGACTTGCTTTGGTTCTACTTTAATGAATTAAAAAAAAATGTCCTGTGATAATCAAGTTACCATACACATTGTGTAAATTGTAGTATTTTATGAGCATCAGACTTGTCAAGGAAAGGTACAATTCAAGGAGATTACTAAGCTCCCTTGATCAATTGGTATATCTATTAAGTCCTTAAGCATGGTTGTCCTAGAACATTGTTGAAGAAATAAAAAAAATCTAGATATGTAGAAATTACCTAGAAATGAGTTAGATTCCACTAGAAAATAGATGGAAATAATTGAAATTTGGCCAAAAAGAGAGAATAAGAATGAGATAAGTTTGAAATTTGGTTGAATTAGATTGACTTTGGAAATTAAAGGATTTAGAAATCTCTTATCCAATTCCAACTTGAATGCTAGCAAATATGCATGAGAAGGGTGTAGAACTTCATTCACTTGACTATAAATATAAATTTTTGAATCTTGTTACCATTTAAAATTGTCATAAGATCCATCATTGAACCTTGTTTTTACTTGTATATAATAACTAGCTAGATCAAGTACATTTATATCTGAGAGAGAAATGAGAGCAGTTTCTGTTGATTGAGTGAAATCCTATAAATCTTTAATTTAGATGTGATTTAAGTTGTAATTAAGGCCCATAATATGAAATGTTAATTAATAATCTAAATTTATCAAATATTATTGATAATTTTATATTTATTAATAAATGTATAGTTATAAATATGATCTTAATATTTGCTACAGTATGTTTAGATATTTTGATTTTTTTTGTTTATTATAATATCTTTTTTTTGTTGTTGTTATATTGTTTTGATTGTGTTGTTAGAAGTATTATTATTCTGCAATTGAGTTGCTAGAGAAACAGGAAGGGTAGTTTGACTTGAAATTATAATTAACACAAGACTTATATGTCAAGATGGTTTGAGCAGATAATTTCAAGTTGTCATCTTGGGCTGATTAGGTGGCTGATTGGGTTAAGTGCTGAGGTTGTCCGAGCATAGGAGGGACTTCGCTTGTTGCCTGCCAAATGTTTCCCGAGCCTGAGTGGGAAGTTGATGCCAAAGCCGAGTGGATGCACTGCCTACTATAGTGTTAGTCCAATCCGGGAAGGTCGTTGAAGTTGAACCACTGAGTCACGGAGTGGGTCGTCAAGTGCTCAGGAATGGACGCCAAGTGCTCGGGAACAAATCCAGAGCCTGAATGCTCCCAACTGTTTGAGTTGGAGCGTGATTCGGGAGTTGCGTTGCCTGAGAAACAAAGACACCGAGTCCTACAGTGATGTAGCTTCCTTAAAACATATTCATCCCCTCTGGTTGTGCTATGAGCTCACACTAAACGTCTGTTTCCCTAGATAAAACTGTGAAACCACGACCACAACTTAGCGCAGGTTGTCATGGCGAACTAGATATGCACCTGAAAGCTATCACGGATGTGTTGAGCGAAGAATTGCATAGCAGAGAGAAGGAAGAAGAAACGAGGGAATAAGGTGAAAAGATCTCTTCTCTTTGAAATCTCTCATTGCTCAAGAACGCTTCTTTTGTTCATTTGCTCAAGAACCATAACTCCTCTTATAGGAGTGGCAACCTGAGCAACAAACATTAGACTATCTTCCGCTACACATGGCTTGGCAACAAGCCAAAGCACGTGGCTTGAGCAACAAACCAAAGCATGTGGCTTAAGCAACAACCTAAAGCATGTGGCTTGAGCAACAACCCAAGTATGTGATAAAACACTAGTTGAGCCACATTTGTTCGAGCATGCAAAAGAGAATGGTAGCAAACACTAGCAGATCCACATGGACTCATTGTGCCTCGATCTGCTACGAGGAGTAATGTTCACACAAGAATTATTTTGGTTGGTGCAATCCGGGCCTGGATTCGCACCCCCTCTTGCTTTAAATATCAGCCTTAATGCTACTCAACTCCTAATATGGGACTAATGTCTCATTCACATTGGAGTCTATTTTCATCCATCACTTTGTTCTATTCACATTTTTTTCTAACAATTCCCCACATGAATGGAAACAAGGTATGTGATAACACTCGGTAGTTGAGTTGTGTATAGGATAGGTAGGTGTTACCTTTTGAACCTTCCCTTGCAATGTCTTTGAACTATTCTATCGTATGTATAAGCATTGACATACTTCACTCTGAACTCTCCCTAATACAACTGAGTATGTTCGTTCATAGCCATGACCACGCTTGGTTATGTAAGAAGGTCTAAAAATTGTGCCTTCAATTTTCTTCGAAGTTGCCCCACTTCTTTAGCGCATAGGTGATCTATTTAGAGTATTTACATTGGTCATGGCTCTACTAATCATTAAAAGTTGCAGGCTTAACCTTCATCCATGCACTGATTCATTGGATCGTTCCCCATGGTGATTGCCTTTTGGTGCGATTTGTTGTCCCTTTGAACCTTTCTTTGGATCTCCAGTTAGCATAGGTTGGGTTTCCTTTACACCTACCATTATCATCAACATCAAGCCCATTCCTAGCGATGAGTTTACAACTAACTCTCTATTTACCTCTTTGGTTAGCGGATCTATTAGATTATCCTTTGACTGTACATAGTTAATAGTGATAACTCCTGTTGAGAGTAGTTATCTAATGGTATTATGTCTACGATGCATATGTTGAGATTTACAATTTTACAGATGACTTTGTGCCCGACTGATTGTTTATTGACTATCGCAATGTATGCAATTTGTAGGCGCAAGTTTCAGCCATCGAGAAATATTTTCTAAGAATTGTCATAACTATTCAACCTTTTTACTACATTTGTCAAGAGCTGTAAACTCAGATTTTATCGTGGATCTGATTATTAAGGTTTACTTAGAAGATTTATAAGAAATGATAATACTTCCTAAAATGAATATGTAACCACTCGTGGACTTAGAGTTATTTGTGTCTGATATCCAATTCGCATCACTGTATCGTTCAACTACAACAAGATATCTCGTGTAGTACAATCCATAATCACAAGTATACCTCAAGTACTTCAATACTCTTCTTGTCCTTTTCTAGTGATCAATATCGGGATTACTCATGTATTTACTTAGTTTAATCACTGCGTAGGCTAAGTCTGGTTGTGTACAACTCATTAAGTATCTCAGACTTCTAATCACTCGATAGTACTCTATCTAAGAGATATCTATTGAAGTTTGTGCCAATGCAATATCACTCTTGATAAATTTCTCAAGAATCTTGTCTACATAATGAGGCTGAGTTAAAACAAGTTCTTCTAATGTTCTAAGAATCTTAATTTCTAGAATCACATAAGATAGGTCCATGTCTTTCATGCTAAATCTTGAGCTCGACATAACTTTAGTGGATATGATTATCTTATTATTACTCTGAATGATAAGTACGTCATCTACATAAAAGCATAAGATGACATAATCGACATCAGTGTCTTTCATATAGACACCTTTATCACATTTATTGATCTTAAATCCACTTTTCTTCATGACATTATTAAGATTGTTGGAAGTATTATTATTTCACAATCGAGTTGCGGGAGATATAGGGAGGATAGTCTGACTTGAAATTATAATTAACACAACTTAGATCTATCTGTCGCGATGGCTCGAGAGGATAAACTTCAGCTGTCGGCTTGGGCTGATTAGTTGGAGTGTCGAGGTTGTATGAGCACAAGAGGGGCTTCCTTGGTTGCATGTCTAATGCTTTTCGA
>JBBPFP011306760.1:0-10046 GCA_037974795.1 Kaempferia galanga
ATGTTAATTTTAAATGAATATAGTATGGTGAATTTTTGTTTTCTTGTGTATTAGGAATAAAAGTGAAATAAGAAAAAATATTTCTAAAATTTATTTTATTGCATTTGCTTTATAACCTAAATTTAAATTAGAAGTTTCACCTTAAATATTAGCTTTTATTATGATACTTTAATTTCATTTAAAGATTATTCTTAATATTATACATCATATAAGAAATTATTTATATAATATTTATTAAAATATGGATTAGAAACTAATATATCTAAAACTTAAAATATTAGTATCACCGGTAGTAATTTAAAATTTTCAAAAATATAATTTTTATTTTAAAAAAATGGATAAAACGTCTATGAGAATTTTTAAGTTCTGAACAGGAATTTGATAATTATTTTACAGCCTTTTTTGATTTTAACGACGTAGATAGTGAGTCAGATTTCAATAGTCAATATTGGTAGTCACAGAAGGCTTAAAATTTTCTCACCTTCTCTATCATCATAAAAGAAATTTTAGATTATCCAGTATTAATCGTTGTTGTAGAACAGACATTTAGTGCCAAATGTAATATATTGGAGGAACAACGATATACTTCGTCTTCCGACTCTTTTGAAACTCAAGCATTACTTGATGGTTGGACGAGAGCTAAAAAAAATCCAAATAATGCAACTTTAAGATAACAAAGTGAGCAACAACTCTACTTCATAAAATAAAATAGTATAAAGGTAAGCAAACTATGTAAATTTTGATTCTCTTATATCTTAAGGGGATATGTATGCAATTTAAATAAGTGTAAATCCTTCTTTATATTTTTTAATAAATTTATTTTTTTAATAAATAATCTGGAACTATGGCTAACCGTAAATAGAATCGTGAATCAAACCAACGATTTTAAACTGTTGATCTATTCTGAATCGTGGAAGGTTTTCCACCTAACCTCGACCCAAATACCTGAGCCCGAGTATCGGCTTCACCTAAACCAAGTCCAATGACGTATCTTCTTTTGCATTCCAAAAACGGATCAACGGCGGTATGTGCTCCACAGAGCACCACGTAGCTGGAACCGTTACTCTGCCAGAACATTAAACTGCAGCGAGACGACCACCCCAGGTCTTCCTCCCCGTTCGAGACCCACCTTCTGAAAGAAAGCGGGAGATCGATGGCGAACGATTGCCCCGCCGGCTCGGCTTCTGGCGCTGGAGGTGTCCCTGTGGTGGAGATTAAGGACCTCCGCTTCACGTATCCTGGAATCGACGGCCACCCGCCTCCGGGATCCGCACCCCTGATCGACGAATTCTCACTATCGCTTGAAGCTGGCGAACGGTGCCTTCTTGTGGGATCCAATGGGGCCGGTTGGTGATTTGTTTCCTTTGTGTACGATTTGAGTTGACTGCGAGCCCATGTTGACAGTGGGAGGTTCTGATCTCGTCTTGGTGGATGTGGATTTGAATTTAGGAAAGACTACGATACTGAAGATATTGGGTGGGAAGCACATGGTGGAGCCTGAGATGGTTCGGATCTTCGGGAGGTCGGCCTTCCATGACACCGCTCTCACCTCTTCTGGCGATCTTTCTTACTTGGGTGGAGAGGTGAGGCATGAGACTCTTCTGATGGCTGGGGATTCGGGTATAGATTTTGGGATAATTGGCAAACGTTGACAGAAAATTTGCAGTTTTAACATATTTTGAAAAGAAAAAAATTGCATGCTTAACAAACAAATTCGCTATTATTGTTGTAACTAGTATAAATCTTGATGAATTATTGGTTGGATGTTTATGGTATTTGATCATTTTGACATCATATGCCGTTTTGACACCATATTGCATCTTTAACTATCGAAGCATTGTAATACTTTCATAGTTTCATTATTAAAATTAGTCAAATTGTTAAATTATTGTTTTGAACTTCTAATAACATGATGAGTCATCAAAAGTGTCATTTGTGCCAAACTGTGCTGAGGAAGATGTACGAGTGTGCTGATTTTGGATAATTTACAACTTTTAATGATGTGCTTTCATCACAAAATGTCATTTATGCCAAACTGTGCAGGGAAGAGTTACAAGTTCTGTTTTTTTTAATGATGCGCTTCTGCATGCTTTTTAGACCTTGAAAGAAGGAAATGGATGGATTCCTTTTCTTTGGGTCACTATAATAGATGGATTTTTTTTTTTTTTTTTTGAAAAAAAAGCCCTAGAGGAGAAAGATCCCCTAGGGACAAAAGACATGGGGTTGAAGAGAAAATCATAAAGGAATCATGTGTGTTTTAATTTCTGGTGGACTAAAGTATTTCATTGATATTTTCTTCTATTAAACTTGATCTTATTTTAGATGTTCCGATATACCATAGTCTCATATAATATGCTAATATTTATAATACTTTGGTAATCAATGGAACTATTTCAGTAATATTCTACTATCTCAACTCCCAAGTTGTTAGAGTGTGCTAGAAGCCTACAACAGTTACAAATTGAAAGTATGCACAGAGAGGATTTATTTATTAAAATCTCGATTGTCCAAGTTGTATTTAGCAATTATCCGTTAAATTTCTAATATTGTCTATTGGTACTTCTCTTATTGTTGTATAAACATCTTTGTGTAACTAGTTGAATTGCACATGAGTTCCCATTTATGAGAAGACTAATTTTTTGAACCAAGATATTTGAAAAGGTAACAATTATAAAAGCAATTTATCCTGATTGTGCCTGCTATATTTGCGTCACACAACTATTACCTTGGTGCTGTGATAGTTTGAACACCTTGCAATTATTATCAGATTAAGTTGTTACCACCACTTAGAGTTGGAAGAAAATCTTCTTTTTTCACTCCTTAGTTAGAGAAAAAACAATGTTTTAACTGTTCCAGCTGATTCAGTGCACTTGTACCTAGGAAGGAAACATCTTAATGCTTAATCGTTGAATGATGATAAAAAAAAGGTAATTTTGTATACAACAAATCCTGCAAATCTCTACAACCATCAGAAAAGACATCAATTTTTTAGGAATGTTTGATGGCCAAAAGTCTCTTGATTAAAACCATGTATTGACTCAATGTATGCATCACAATATACAATCCACATTATATAGACTAAATGGGATAACTGATAAGTTGGAGATATGGAAGGGAGTATCAATAATGTGTCTTCCTCTAATATTTTGATTTCTTTTCTATCTTAACCTTGACTTTGCACTATTTATTTTGTTTTTAATGGTGAACAACTAGCATATTGGATGAATGTTTGAGATTGGAGTTTAGAATTGTCATTAAAATGTACACATACCTGTCAGTAACTTGTGGGGGCAAATTCTGTCGTATGTTGACTGATGCATTTGAAGAATTTAATTAATTATGTAAGATTGGGTTGTCATTACTAGAATTGTCTAATTTTGTAATGTGATTTATGGTCAATCTCAAATTATGCAATGTGGTGTTAAGTTAATTTCCTAAAAGTTGAACTATCTGATCATGAATATTATTTTTTCTGGCATTCATCATTTTCATGTTGACTTGCACTGTATTGTTTCTTTATTTGATCCTTCTTGTGATGCAAAAGGTGATGACTCTCACCCTAGACGCCCCTCCACTACCTGCCCCAAGACCTTGTGGAAGGGAGGTAAATCACGGCGGCCTCTTAGGTGAGAGGAACTTATTCCCTAAGGGAAGGAACCCCAGGGGACTCAAACTTTGCTCCTGTGATGCAAATCTACCACCCGAGTACCAACTCAACTATGCCCGTGCGGGCTGTATTTGATCCTTCTTGATTTGTGTTTGAGTTGCATATACAGTCCCACAATATTTTTTCCCAACCAGTTATAAATCGCGTGTGTAACATGCCCATTAAATTCCTTCAACAGTAGTTACATATTTTGAACTATAAAAACAATAGAACAGTACCAAGATATGGCATCCAAATAACTTTAGTTGGATATCACAATTCCTTTTTTAAAATAGGTACAGTCATGTTGACATTATCCTAGTAGGATTACTTGTTAAAATAAATTTTAGTTTGGTCACTAGATTGAAAAGTTTCATATTTGTTTTAAATTGGTCTAAAGGAGGTCATGGCTTCAGCCTTTTATTCAACTGATAAATATCTCAATGTTACATGCACACATAACTGCTCTAGGCATTTTTTTCAATGATTGAGCACACAGTCCCTCTAGAGAATTTCAAAGTTCCTCTTTGAATTCCCCAATTCCTAAAGCATCCTTGTCATTATAAATGGTGCAATAACTTGCCTCTTTGTTGTTGTAGATGAATTTTATTTCCCAATCTCTCTTTCTTAACATTTGCATCTTCTCCTGAACTCCCTTGAATGTTGTTGGCCATTTTAATGATGTTATGATGGTTTCTCTACAATCCAATTCAACCTCCACCTTCCTGAAGCCCAAGACTCTTTCTGGTACTCGTCAATTCTGCCTCCTAGGAAAATGTGGGATCTATCACCTAGTCTTTTTTTGTTGTTCCATGTCTGTGTGTACATGTTCGTTGTCTTTCTCCCTTCAACTCCTCCCTATCCCAGGCTTAGTATTACCCATTCAAGTCACTGTGGTTTCTTTGATTCTTTATCAAGATTTGCTTGGTTTCTCCAAAACCATAATTTCTGCACTTCTATAGTGAACATCAGGCTCCATTCACTACCCTGATCCAGATTTGTCAATCCAGATCCATAAGCAGGTTTCTGTATAGAATATTGAAAATGATCTCTCAGTATAGAATATCGACAGAAGTCTAGAATTGATGCCTTACCAGCTTGTAAATTTCATATTCCTTTGTGCAAAATACTTGAAATATAAAACGTATTTGATGGAAGACTTATGGAAGTTCATTTTATTGCTTGTTGATACAGTGGAGGAGAGAAGTTGCTTTTGCTGGTTTTGAGGTGTCGATTCAAATGGATATTTCTGCTGAGAAGATGATATATGGTGTTTCTGGCATTGAGCCCAATAGAAGAGATGAACTGATTAAAGTATGCATTAGTCCATTCATGTGAGGGTGCCTCACTAGTCACTACCGATTGTCTTTGAACATACAATCTCACCTGATAGTATTGCACTAGTTGTCATGAAAGAGAGGCTTGAAGATTATCTATATAGTTATAATTCTTTATTCGGACAAGATGACTTTATATGGCTATGCAGGTTTTAGACATTGATTTATCATGGAGAATGCACAAAGCATCTGATGGTCAAAGGAGACGCGTTCAAATTTGCATGGGTCTTCTTAAACCATTTAAGGTTAAGCAATAGCCACCTGTGATACTCAGTTATATCCATCAATAAGTATCATGTTACAACCTAGACTATTACTGTTTGGTTCCTTTTAATAGGTTCTTCTTCTTGATGAAATAACAGTTGATTTAGATGTCCTTGCAAGAGCCGACCTTTTAAGATATCTCAAGAAGGAATGTGAAGAACGAGGTGCCACCATTATATATGCAACACACATTTTTGATGGTCTAGAGGACTGGCCGACACATGTTGTAAGTTCGCAGCACAGATCTAGCTTTTTCAATATTTTATTTGGATTTTTCCGCTCATGTTGATAGGAACTAATGGCATTGGCAGGTATATGTGGCTCATGGAAAATTGCAATTAGCACTTCCTTTGGAGAAAGTCAAGCAGATGAGTAATTTATCATTAATGGTAAGTTAATGTTTGGGCGTTAATTGAGATGAAGCAATCATGGTTTTTGTGAAAAGGCAATCAGCAACCCTCTTTGATTCTTGATTACCTAAGATATTCCATCCTACTTCTCAGTTGGAGTTACCTGTTTTCTCAGTTTGTTATACTTTATATTGGCATCTTAATAGGAATAACAAGGAGGCTATCCTCTACTTAGCTAGATGAACAATTACACTTGCAAAAAAAAAGTTGTAAATTTGAAGGAAGAGCATAATTCTCTCATTTCCACAGCATAGTTTTGCCTTTCTGATTCAACTTTTGTATTTGATTATTTTAGCGAGCAGTGGAGAGTTGGTTGAGGAAGGAAAGGGATGAAGACAGGCGGAGAAGAAAGGAGCGAAAGGAAAGTGGGCTTCCAGAATTTGAAAAACAAGTCGAGGGGTCCCGAGTAACAGGTGATCCTGCCCGCATCGCGACCCGAGTGATGAACAACGGCTGGGCAGCTGGAAGACTTAATTCAACTGTTACGGGGGAAGAGAATTTCTTTTTGAGTTCCAACAGGGTCCTTAAACAATAATGTCAGCTTTATTATGTTCTGTTCGTGCGTGATCAATTTATTATTTTCATGAAAATAAAAGGAATTATTTTTATACATTACTATGCCAATGATATCTATTGAAGTACTAATGAAGTTCAGATTTCAGTCAGTTAGAACTCGATCAGTTAAGCCTTTTATTCTACTCTCTGTGGAATGCTTATATACTCTGTTTTAGTTTTTAAGGAATACATATACTGAATAGGTAGAAATGAGCTAGATACGGGTCCTGACAAGCCAGACGAGACTGGTGAGCTAAGCAACCGGAAGAGTTATTACTTGACTTGATAAGAAAATAAACAAATCTATATTCTAAATAATCTTGACAGTGGGTAAAAAGCATGAGCTTGCAATAGTGAACTGTTCCACCACAAACTTGGTTATATTGACAAGTTCTTTTGAACTCGGTGAACTCTAACGTTGTTGACAAAACTAGGATTATAAAGAAATAACGTTCTTTTCTCAGCTGCAAACGAGTCTTGCAAACATTAGATAGCCTGTGTGCCCCCTGGATTCTTGGCATGGTCTGGCCATAACCGTAGTAGCTGCTCTCTCCCCCGGCGATGGTCGACATCATAGGGCGTGTAATGTCTTTTCTTGCGCATAGGACCAACAGGGCTCTCCTGGTCAGCCTCTGATGTTGTCATTCTTTCCTCTCAGATTTCATAAGTTCGAAGTAGAACCTCAAAGGTCCTTCCTTATATCTGCAAATTTGTAGAAAACATGTAGATCATTCGATAACATCAGAAATGAAATTGGAATTGACAGGAAAAAGATATAGAGTTGGAGCAAAAAAAATTGTTGAATACAACCAAACAACCCTTGTAGCAAGACCTAGAATAAGTTGCTGCATGTCTCCAATTAGCCTAACGTTTGGATCTAATCAGAAAGATAGCAAAGGAAAGAAGAATAAACAAATGACAAGTGATGGACACTAACAGGAAAGCATAAATCTTTTCAGATATGCTGCGTCATACATTTACGAAGAGAGTTTGCACTGTTCTTGAAGATATGAGGATACTCAAGTTATTTTTTCCTTTGTGATGATAAAGCTCACTATATTACTTGTTTGGATTACTTTTGGTAAACTACAACTAGAGAATTCAGATAATGATAGAAGGAATAAATGCGATGGCAAAAAAAGAACTATAGGCATGAATTTTGATTGCAGAAAATAGCAGGAGGTAAATAGGCAACCTGTAAAACCTGATGTCAAAACCTCACACGAATGCTGCACTTGCTCGATGCATGGAGAAAATGAGCACAATACTCCATCTTGCTTCAACATTTTCCGAACAGATGGCAACGCTAACCAAGGTTGGGGAAGATCCAGAAATACTGAATCTGCAGCTCCGCAGAATTCCTCAGGAAATCCTTCCCCTTGAATGTCACGAACTGTGACGGTAACCAAGCTGTTCAATCCGTTCCTTTCAAAGTCTTCCCTGAGGTAAAAAGAGCAGAATTATTAAGTCATATAGTTCATTGGGATGCTAAGAAAATATATTGCACACATAAGAAGAGTTGGAAAAAATTAGAATCATTAAAGATGAAAACCCATTTTTATATAGCAAACAAATCTTTTCATTAAAAACACTTTACTTTTTCATCTCTCGAGAGTTTCATTCATGTTTTTAGAAAAATGGTTTTAAATCTTTGCACACAACTGTAGCTCTTCATAATCATAAGATACATATCTATCAGTTTAAATGAAAACAAAAAGGCAACAGAAAATCTAATGAACCAAAGCAAAACACAACGCATACCCAATTGAGTATAATGTGTTCTTGATAGGCCCCAACCATTAGCCTAAAATTTTGTTGCTTGAACTCTTCATTCATACCCGTGTCAAGTGTCCATTTGATTTATGAGAATGTTGACAGGCTTAGCCACAAGCATATCAGCTTCCTTTAGAATATCAGGCATATAATTCCAATTTGAGAATAAATATCTCCCCTTAAATGAGTAACAAAAACAATGGGGCAAGGATAGACTCTAGAAGTATAAGCGAAGGGCATGAAGAGGAAAGCCTCATTTAAGGTTCGCCTCATTTTGCCTCTTTTTTTTCCTTTTAAAACCTAATGACAGTATGAATTTTACACAAGTCATATTTTTATGTATTTATGTTATTTCAATTCTACCTCACATAAGAAGTGGGGCAAGGTAGGAGATACATAGAAGAATTGCTTTGAACTGCTTCTTATATAAGAAAAGTATGGGACATTAAACCCCACATTAGCCCATTGTTATCCATATTTGATCACTGTAACACTACACCTTGTCCCATGATTCACCACTTTGATTTTGGAGGCCATATTGTTAATGGATTTTAGATCCACATTTGGAACAATGGTGAGAACCAACATGGTTACTTCGTTCTCCCAACTTTTCCTCTACATTTATCTGACATGTTCCCTCATCTCACCTACTAGTGTCATCTCTTGAAGGGCAAGTATGTGCCCCCACGGACATAGCCGAGTTGGTACTTGAGTGGTAGATTGCCACATGAGAGTAGAGATCTATTTCCTGGGGAATAAAATCCCTCCCACCTAGAGAGACCACTCGGTCACCGTGATTTACTCCCTTCATCTCGCTGTGGGACTGGGTGTGAGGGACGCTTGGGGTGTGCGAGTCACCTTGAAGGGCAAGTATGCACAATGTGACAATTGACAATTACGGAAGCAAAAATATTGACCCAATTGGAATGGAGTAAATTGAGTAGGCTTTCTAAAATCTGAAAACAAAAAACACAATAAGGTACTCCAGAGGCATCCTTTTTCTCACAATAGTGACACTCCAGCGGCATCATTTGAAGGGCAAGTCTGAGCATCTGCCCAATAAACTTTAGCACTAAATCACGTGTACAACGCAATATAAGATAGGTTACCTTGCCAAGGTGGCTCTTTGTGCGTGAAAGTCAAATGTGTAAACGTGACCAGAAGGTGCCACGGCTCTAGCAAGAGAGGTAGTCAGAGATCCACTTCCAGTGCCAGACTCGAGCACTAGACAACCTGGCACAACCTCAAGGTAGGAGATGACAAAGCTGATGTCCGCAAGGTACAAAATCTGTGTCCTGTGGCTCAGAACTAAGGTCCACAGCTCGGGCGTGGGTGCCAGCAGATAGATGAATCCGCCCTTGTTGCTCAACACTTTGGAGCCAAAAGGCTGCCCGATCCAATCTGAAAGCTTGAACACCCCAAACCTGTTCTGGAAGTCCAACCCCTTCTGCACCTTCACGGCCTTTATCCTGTCATGCCTTTCGTACACGATAACCAAATCTCCGTCACAAATGCAGCGCTGCAAGGAGCTCCTCTTCGAAGGATCAAGGGACAGCATGGCCACTACGGTGCAGCGGAGAGATCGAAAATTCCGATTTTTGGCGCTCACCGGGTTTAGAAGAATAGCACTGATACTACAATAATTTGATCTAACACAAAATGGATCAGAAATGCAGCAGAGAACGAGGAAGACGAAGGGGATGAATAGGGAGGAGAAAGCGGTTGGCCGCTGGATAAATTGGTTTCCGCAGCAGGGAGAGACGAAGGAGATGAAGGAAATATGCAAGTTGGTCGGGAGCGAGGAAGGGTCGCGGGCCGACGCTGGGTTGGCCAGTGGAGGAAGGAGACGGCTGAGAGGGAGGCGGATCTGCCCCGGAATGGGGATGGCGATGCTCCACCTGAAGTATGTTGGTGCCTCAAGTTGGTTTTAATGTGATCAACCAAGTTGGGTTAGGTCCTGCATTTATCTAACCCTTGTGACTAAGTGTGCAGGAGTTTAGGATCACAGGAAGTTGAGCGGAAGACGCAGTGGATGAGAAGAATGGTATGAACCGGCGCATC
>JBBPFP011306975.1:0-10046 GCA_037974795.1 Kaempferia galanga
CCGTAAAAATAGTCGAAAAATCCAGAAAATTCGTGCGATCTTTCTAAAATTATTTTTAGGATTTTTGGGCTGTTACATTAGATAACGGAAACTGAAACATCTAGATGAAAACAACAAATGGTTTTAGGTGAGCTTTTCCATAGGACAGAGGAAGAGGTGTGAAAGTATGATAAATGGCCAGTGTTTATTGACACAATTTACTGCAGTGTTAAAGGAAGAAGAATTTTAAATTATGAGATTCTGGACATGTTCTTGCACATACTGATTGCACCTACTGGGTATAAATTAAGAGCAAGTACAGGAATGTTCCTTTTCCTTTTACAATCAGGAGGATATACTTCAAACAGAGATCAGTTTAATTTAACGCATAGGACAGTAGCAGCGTCCTTGAGTTGTAAGAACAGGTTGTCTCGGATAAGATCAGAAGAAAACAGTAACAGAGTAATTAAGTTATTAGCAATATTTAAACCAAAAGTCAAATATTCAGAAGTAAAGCATGGAATAGTAATCAGATTAAAAGGAAAAAAGGATCAAGTTTCTTTTTTTCATTTATCTGATTACCTGACCAAAATAACCAAACTATTGGAGTGACTGGTAAAACCATGTCTATTGTATAGCATATGTAGCATGGTAAATAGAAACATACCACTCCAATGACCGGTGGAAGCCAGCCTCTGTAGAGAGCACGAAAACCTTCTTGCCTATCGACAGATCCTAAAGCATGAAACATTCCTTGGGTACTGGCGGGGGGATTTTTCTGTCTGCATAAATAACATACCAAGAGGACGAGCAATATACCATTCAAACTCATTGCTGGTATCAAATCCTAGTAAACATTTGTTAAGACTTCTTAACAGGGTTACTAGTTGAGAAAGAGCACCTGCGCCATAATTCTGCCACGAACCATGTCCATAGGATAAGTGGCAGACATTGCAATAATTCCAGCACAAGCTCCAGCTCCAAGCCGCATCACAGGAGTAATCTGAGCATTTTCTGCAATAATTGCAACATGCTAAGAGACGTAATTTAACAAAAATGATGTATCATAATGAAGGATAATAATATTGCAACAGAAGAATAGAATATATCCTTTTTCCCATGGTTGCTGGAAGTCTTTTGTTTTCATTTTGTTTTGTACAGACATATCAAAGTAGCAATTGTGTCCGGGCGGGACCAGACAAATCAATCACATAACCTTCGAAACAAAGGCCAATTGTGCCAGGATGAAACAACAAAAAATACCAGGTTGAAGTTGACGCTTGACCCGTTGAACCAGAAAACTGTGACATAGGAGTGACTGATGCAACCACTACGCTGGTTCTACAACATGGCAAAGAAATGGCCAAAAGGATTTTGAAAAAGTTGGTCCCTTACAAAATTAGCATTAAAAGACAATGTCTTAGGGAAAAGAGATACTAAAGGTAAACTGTTGTCAGCAAGGTGAATGAATTAACTTTAGCTGAGAGGGGGATTTAAAGTCCAATAAAAGAAGGTTCTGCTTTCATTTCTTCTTTTAAAAAGTTCCATGCTTAAATAAACAAGATGCATAGCTCAGCAGTTTAGTATATAACAAATAGGAATTTCAAGATAAACATCTAAGGTTGTCAAATTGGGATTCATAACTGTTTTGGTGAATTATTTAATTATAAATCTTATTGAACACTGATTAAGGTAAGAAATTATAAAATATGCTAATACTTTGTTCATAATCATATTTGTATCTAAAAGCAATAAAGTATTTCATTAATAGCAAAATAATAGATGACGTAGGTTGGTGCTAATCTATAACAAATATAAATAAATTCATATCTTCCATTAGTGGCAATATAATTATTGTTTATTTCATTTTATTAAGAATTGAAATGAAATGAGCAACATGAATTCTCTGCAGCAAATGATTTTTAAAAAGAGACATGGTTGTCAAATGAAAACAACTTACACATGACACGATTTGTAATTCACAATTGATTTTTTCGTCATTCTAGATAAGAATGTAACGACATTTATCTTTTTCAATAATTTTTAAGTGACAAGTTGACGCTTATCATCAACTTTGTGCCTCCACTTGACAATTACTTTCCTTTTATAATATTGTTAACTTTGAGATTTCACTCTATTTGACCATTATACTTATATTGTATAATATAGAATTCTTCATTTCTTTTTTTTTAGTTGGACCAAATTTTTGATGAGTTTTCTTCCTTATTTTTAGAATCATATAAGATATGGTTCATACTGCATTGTATTGGATCCAACTGAATCATCACGATTTGTGCCACTTCCGATTCATATGTAAGATACGTATGGTCTTATATGTGAATTGTATCATATCGTATGATATGAATCACAAATTGTATGATTCTAACAACCATGTAAACATCTGTTATCATAATTTTCAAAAGGGAAAAATTAAGCATGTCCTAGAGACCTAAACAATAGGTAACAAGCTGAGGAAGAATGCAAGGATGTAGCTAAATAATGTTACGAGATACCTTGAAGACTTAACTGCTGACGATTGTTTTGACAAGCAAATGAAATGAAAATTCCAGTGCAATATGTGGGACACGTATATAGGAAAATTGGCACCAAGAACCAAAAGAGAAGAATAGATGGATGGGTGTTCACATAGTTCCCTAGATCTGGTTGGCTTCAGCAAACACAATAATTTGGCATGATGCTGTCATGCAATAGCAATCATATTATCCAACTGCAAAGATACAAGGATGCACAGATAGATGTCCATATTGTTCCCTCCTTGATTTGGTTGGCTTCAGCAAACAACCAATTTGGCATGATATTGCAAGCAATAGCAATCATACTATCCAACTGGAAAGATACATGGGTATGCCGTAAAAGAAAATTGATGAACAGGAACCCTTAAATACACATCTATTACAATGTAGCAATCTTCTGAATGGTAGATCATATATATTAATACACACAGTAGTGAAAAGCATATTTAATGTATCAAATTAGAACAAGAAAAAGTGGAGCTATTTAATGGGAAAAAACAACTGAGATAAAACATGGATAACAATGTGAAATACAATGTTGCCACTAATTTCTGTTAAAGACTACCAAAACTTTAAGGACCCAAAAAATAGATGTCTAAATCTGTATTAGTGTGTGGCATTCCCTTCTAAAAAAGCTAAGCAGTTGCATTATTTCATTCCAAAGAAAGAATGTCATCTAAATTATGGCGTGTACAAGCCTAACTGAAGGAGGTAGTTCCTATTAGACATGTTGACTGATGTTTGAAATTGACAAACATAATTGACTGAGTAGGGGTGCAACACTTTTATAAAATTGTATTAACATTCCCTTTATTACCAATTGCAGTAAACAATAACAACTCAGCAAGAAGTCCTGGTCAAACCAAATACTTATTTTTCATTCTGCAAGAATCACTTTAATGATTTTACATATTATAATTTTCAAACATAAGCAAGTAGTTAAGTTCTCGGGATGGAAGTACAGATATAATAAAATTAAAGGGAGGGCAAAAGGCCAAAGTATAGACATATAGTCCTGTTCGATGTACAAGCCTTCCTATCACTAATTGGGCATGCATATGACAAAGGTTAAGCTTTTCGAATTTGGGAGGACAGCTAACTCAATTAAATATAACAAAGAGATGAACTTAACATGCCTGAAATTCGTGAACTCGCAGAATCCAAACAAAAGCAGTTTGTTTCTTAATGTGGTATTCTCATATTAGAAGCCCTGGCAACGAAAGAAAATTGAGAAGAAAAAAAAGAGAGAATAGCACGACAGGAAACAGAATCATACCATTGCCAGAGTGTTGCCGGTAAGCCCACAGAAGTCCACTGTAACAAAATAAAACAATTGAAGATGTACAAGATTAGAACTGCTAGATCTGCTCCTTCATAAAAACCAACAAAAAATCAACACCAATACAAACCTAGCTTCTAAGACACAACAAAAACACCAATAATAATAAGTGTTTCTTATCTATATACAATAACACGAATAAAAGGTAAAGGGGACAAAAACTTGTTAACTACAAACTTCATATGGCACAACATCATACATGTTCTCATTGAAGTATCAATTATATGGAAATGATAAAGATATAAAAATACCTTGAAGCTTGTTCATAGCTAAAGAATTTAACAGCAGAATTTGGGACAATACGTGCACAGTTAGTTCCATTGCCCTTAAATAGTCATCGGAAACCTTCTGATTTCCATATATACTTTAGGCCTTGAATTGTTCCATTATACTGAATACTGTGAGAATTTTGGACCTGTATACAAGCAGCTTTATTCAGTTAAACACTGAATAAGTCTATTCTTCCAAGCCATTTAGATAATAACTGTTCAAAAACAGCAATACGGTCCACATGCTCTATCCACCAAAAAAAAAAGAACCAATCCAATACAAACATTTGATACAAATAAAACCCCACAACCCAATCAGGACTAGCATACTTCTAATAGTTAATTTGGTTTTTATGTAGGATTGACTAATGAGGAGGCCAAGATACACTCTACATTGAATTCAATAAAAAGAAAAAGCTGGTACTGCCCCAGATATATTTGTTTCTAAGTAATTACGTAATGAAAAATATCAATGTTTCACTGGTGGTCTGGACTTATGGCTATCTTACTATGATACTTTTTTACATGTCAAGCAATCCTGATATACCATATTACTATTGTGTGTCGACATCATATTCTGAAATGCACACAATATCTATATAGTCAAGATGCTGATAATATTCATCAATGAGCATTCTAAATGATTTGAATTTGCAATCAAGACTTGATAAACAGTACTTTTATGAAGATCAAGTTGGGAAAGATGCAAAAACTTTCAAGGAGGCATGCATTGTTTTACATTCCAATCAATTACGATTGATTTGTTTAAAAAGATCAAACATTTATTTCTTTCTTAATCTCAGTTCTTCGTACATCATACTTTCTAACTTTCTGGTGTATTGTAACAAAACTCAACTTATGAAGTCAAATTTAATAAACACAACTACGGCAGAAGCCAATCCAAAATGGCTGAAACAATCTAAATCATGTCAAATTTTCAATATTCATAAACAATAAAAAAACAAAGGATAATTACCTGAAGTAAGATTTTCAGCCGTTCCAGTGGAGCAGCAGCAGTTCTTCATCTGCAAAATTTTGCTATCAAATGCCAATTTGTCTTTGCATTCATAGAATAATAATAATAATAGCTCATCATAAAATCTACTTAAATGACTACTGAATGAAACATGCAAAATAAAATCGACTAATTATGCCAGTGGGGGAAAAATATAGTTCAGTGTTTGCTAGATTGAATTGTTATATTTACTTATAAACTTTTGGTATATTATCCATAATGGAGCACCAAAAGGAAAAGACCTTGCAGCTTATACTTTAAAGAAGCTGAAAAGTCAAATACAACTAGCCATTGTGTCCGTTACATAACAATTTGTTGAAATAAGCCATTGTGTTCGTTACATAACAATTTGTTGAAATTCTTTGAAAGCTTGAACAAGAATATCAGTGAATAATGTTACTATGGAACAAGAATAAACACAGCTACTAAAACTAATTGGAGTGTACAAAGAAGTTTAGTTTAGATCAAGAACTATTCTTTAGAACAGAGTAAACAAAGCTAAAAATCTAAGGTTAAAGTATGTCTTGGAATAAGAGAGAATATGTGAGATCGGATAAGAATGGCAAGGAAAACTGAATTCTTGAAGTACCCTTTCCTATGGAATTTGAAACACTTATCATGCTTTAACAAATGAGGCAAATAAGGGTCGGAATAAAGAAGATGCAAGACACAGAACACTTCACTTTTTTATCTCAAAAATTGATTATATTTCATATTTACTAGTGTATCGATATATAAGTTAAGCTATATCATCTCAAAAGATCTAAAATGACTAGCTAGCTCAACTTAACATGGGCAAACAAACATGGTGGATTTTGTTAAACAGAAAAGTTTACCTTGACAATTCACAAGCTGGATCTAAATACACAGCGATTTTGGAGAGACAACAATGTTGAAAAACCTGGGAAGGAATACTATAACATAAAGCAAGGTATTAACTTCTAATTTCATTATTAATTACTGCACATCTCCACGATATTAACCAAGGCTGAATTTGTTGCATCAGGTTCCAATAACAAATTGTCATGTGACACATGTATATCATACAAATATTACTACAATCAAGATATTGTTGTAAATCCCTACCTGAAAAGATATTGTTGCAAGTACAGTCTACCTTATTGGTGACTATCAACATTATTGGACAGAAGAGCAAAGCTTCTAATCGATGTTGGGACTTGCTGGAAAAAAACAGAGTACTGAACACTAAATTTAGTTGTGTGGTTCTCTTTCTTCTGCAACAGAGAGGCAAACAGGCAAAGCTGGCAAGATGATTTATATCATAGATTTATGGTAATAATGGTGAAATTATATAAGTGATTGATTTGGATGCCATAGAAGCACAGTGTGCTAAGCTTGATCTGTCATAAGTCTTTCGGAATTTATATTTAATCCATGCCATACGGCTTATATGTAGAGAATTCTCTGATGCTTTTGTCTGTTTGCTTGCGGAGTTGACACAGTTATTGTCAAGGGTGTGAACAGTTGTTTATCATTGACACATATGACACCATTGTTGTCAGCAATATAATCTTATTTCTTCAAAGTGAAATTTCATTTTCTCTGTAAATCTTAAGGATCTAAATAGTCTTTAAGAAATTACTCATAGAAACTCAATGCATAATATATAATCCAAGTTATGCGTGATCCACTCAGGAAAGCTATACGTGAAGATATTATCCAAAAAAACTACTCAAAATCAGAATATCACTAATCGCAAGAGCACCAATAGGAAATTGAGAAGAAGAAAAAACCGCCACTTGAGTGCTTCGAACTGAGATTTTTTGCAAAGGAAAAACACCGAAACTTTTACAACAATTAACCAAAACGGAGACCATAGATGAGTCAACTCACACTCCTCCAGCGACACCTCCCGCCACGAGATATTTGCAGATGCTAAGGATCGCGTGGCCAGGGGCCTTGACGCCCTCCCTGGCGAGCTTTGCCTCCTCAGCTAAGTTCACGATCGTGTTTACCGCCGACTCCCCTGTGCTCTTCCCGACCACATCCTCCGATGCCATAGAACGTCACCTAGGCCAATTGGGTTCCTCGACCTGACAATGAGCAGACGAGAAAACTGAATCGGATCCAAAAGGAGAAATCAGGACGCGGACGAATCTGGTCTCCTTAATAGCCGGCGATGGCGGAGGGAAGCAGCGGCTGGGACTGGGAGGGCGTCGTGGTGCTTAGTCTACTATTTATGGAAAGTGAAGGGAGAAGGGATAGATTCGCCTCAGCCCTTTGTTGCTTCCCATTTTAGTGTCCGGTTGGTTATGGGTGGGCAACAGAAACGAACCCTAGTTATTTTTAATTAAACTACTATTATACCGCGATAATCTGGATATTTTCTCACGTAATTTAATATTATCGAATTATGAACTCCTAAGAATGTAATGGTGATGGTATGGTTCGAACTGATTCAAAGATGTTCATGACCATGGATACGGCGAATAGAATGGGGTTGAAGTTAAGAATAATAGTTAACGTGGTGGCAACAGCTTTTCAAATTCTTCCGTTCTAATGTGGCACTGAACGGATGTTTTCCATCTGTCAGTCCGTGGATCCGGGGTCCTTAGGTCCGACAGGACTTTTTGGCTAATCGAATCTGACCGGACTTTCTATCTAATCTGATCCGAGATTCTCTTCTCAGGTTTGACCAGACTTTCTGGCCAGCCGAGCAGACAAGAACCACGAGATGGATTGAATCGTCGAAAGTCAGCTAAAACCGCACTGATTCTTAGATCCTCATATCCGATGATGCCCATTTGAGAGCGAAGTCCGATCGGATAACTGAAAAGAATAATGCTGCTACAACCTATCAAGACTTGAAAGATCTGAATAGCCTATCAGCCCAATATCTCTATTAACGCAATATGTAATCACTATGAAAGAATTACAGGAATATTCTCTGTGCAACTTGTACAGTAAACACTTCTACCACCTACATGTAGAATTGGTCGGTACAATAGTGTGTCAGTGTGGTTAGTCTTATTTTAATAACATGCCTTGTTATTTATACTACGGGAAAATAACACTACATAAGCTAAGGAGTCTTTTCTCCAAATGCAGATACACTCTTACGCCTTTGGCCACTGTTCATCATTACAGTTCTTTGTTTCATTGCTCTCCCACCCCTAGCTAACTTAAGCATCGGAGTGACTGTGCTGGAGACCCAACCCTAGCTCGTCCACGGACGTTCCTTTCTGTCTTTGTTCTTTGTGACTTGGCAGGGTTGTTGGTGTGTCGGACTCCTCCCACTATAGGTCTTCTTCCATTGCTCATACAAGCCCTCTCATCCGTTAAGCGTAGGCCCTCCCACCAGCTATCCATCTTCACTAACTACAAACAGGAATAAATTTGGCACAATTTATGAGAACATTCGTCTATTTCTTTAGCATGAAATGGAGGGCACTGAAAAGTTCACAATTGTCACCCTATCCCAAAAAGACTTGCTCGTAGCTACCAAAACATAGAGAATGGTGCAGCAGCAGCAAGCTGTTGCACAGTCGTAGTCGAATGACCTGGCCTTGTCCGTGATGGGGCCCCACACAACTGAAAGAAGGACAAGGCCTAAGTGGCCAACCCCCCCGGCTCCCCCTCCTCCGCTCGATTTTCCTCAAGTGTCATTATATCCATCTAGCCTTTAGGGGCACAACAAATCCCGAAGACTACCTACTCAAGTTCAAAAATGCTGCCATACTACACTAATACACAGATGGTATGAAGTGCAAAGTGTTCCAGACAACTCTCTCCAGTTCTCTCAGAGGTGGTTCAATCAATTCCTAGCATACTCCATTAACAACTTCAAGGACTTCAGAAGAGCATTTCTTCACCATTTCAACAACAGCTGCAAGTATCATAAGATTACTCTTAGTTTGTTCTCCCTCAAACAAGGACCCAAGGAGGCGCTGAGAGCATATATTAAGTGATTTAATCAAGTGACTATGGACATTCCTTCAGCCACCTCAGAAATTCTAGTGAGCGGTTTCTCCCACAGACTCTTGGATGAGGATTTCTTCTTGTCCTTGATAAAGAAGTCCCTAGGGACTTTAACCATTTACTGGAAAGGCGACTAAGTACATTAATGTGGAGGAGGCTCAACCACTCGAAAGAAGGAAGTGGTGGTCCCCTAGGGACTTTATGAAGGGGTTCTTTTAGTGGAGCTATTTCAATTGCCTTGAATTAATAATCACATATAGGTTTTAACCAAGTAAAAAAACTTAGTCTTCTTACTTTTTCTTTAAATTAATATTTTTATATTAATTATTTCTATTAATTAATATTGTGTCCTTGTTGTTCAATAGTAAGTGAATCTTTCTAACTTTCCTTTTAGGGTTATTCATCCCCCTTTAGCTAATTTCACCTGGACATACAGTTACATATGTTACATTCACATGTAGTCGAAAAGGACACAAAGGTAGTAATACAAATATTATACTGAATCCCCAACCGAACAGTCAAACTAGTTGTAAAGCTAGGTTGTTGGCTTGTTCAAATGTTAGTGTCCATCTCGAGCACAATCATCAAACTAGTCCTCCCAAATCTAGAGTATTTTGATGCTATCATCAGTTGAATGCCCATGTGAAATGACAACTAGAGTTTAATGATATAACAGATATTCCTCTTCATAAAAGTTATTATAAAATCGTAGAGACGCTAGAGGGGGTGAATAACATCGTTTCACTTTTTCAAAAAACACAAGTAAAGAATGCAGTGGATAAGAAAGAGGCACACAATCAAAGACAATGATTATTTTTACTTGGTTCAGAGCCTTTGACGACTCCTACTCCAAGGCCCGCACTTGTTGAGTGCTTTCGTTGGGTAATCACTATAAGCTCAATAAATTTTACAAAGATTAAGTACAATGCTGGAATTATAAAAAAAACAATACTGACAATAGATAAAATGAA
>JBBPFP011307082.1:0-10043 GCA_037974795.1 Kaempferia galanga
TGATGTGTATAGAAATGGGAATGAGATTGATAGAAGTGGGGAATCAGAATGGAGTAGTTTTATTTCCCCTATTTTGCTAATTAATGGCTCGTTCCCCTATTTAAGGGATTGAATCTATAGAATCCACAACCAATTTTCCAAATCAAATACTAACTTTTCATTCTTTTCCCATTCTCTACTTCTATACCAATCTAATCAAACATCCCCTTAGTATCGTAATAATATTTCTAAGACCTTGTATGATCTTGGTTGCATGTGTGTATAAGAGCCTGTAGGTGTGCATGTATTTAGCATATGGTATCCATGGATGTTCGTTCCTTTATATTGAAGCGTTGGCACCTGATTCACTGCCTTGCGCTTTACCAAACAAGGAAGATACGAGGCGAAATAATAAGAATGGAGTGGCATGCACTTCGGCCCTCGCCCACCTCCCTCCTTTCCTTTGCTCTCCTCTGCCATTGCCAACGCACGGCCCAAGAGCGAGACCTCGTCAACACCATACAAAAAAAAGGTGTTTCTCTCTCTCTCCTGTTGCTTGCCGCCGTAACCGCGATGTCTTTTAAGATACTCAACCCCCACTGCCATCTTCCTCTTCTCTATCTGCCAATTTGCAGATTTTCTCCAGTCCCAGGTAATGTTTCTTCCCCCTTCCCTTTCTCTCATCCTTCTTCTTCCATTTTGGCTTTTCATCCATTCCTCGATCGCAAAATGTGATTTTTTGTGTGCGTGTGAAGAAAGTTTCTTCCTTTATGGTTATTTGATTGCTTCTACGAGAGTTTATTCAGCCGATGCATATGTCAGAGCAACACCAGAGTATGATTTCCAAGAAAACCTTACATTAGAATTGGTAGTCATTGCATATTGCGTTTGATTTAGTTTTTTTTCGATTGATTGAAGGGACAGAATTAAATAGACTTATTAGCTAGTATTCATCCTCCCCAAGAACATTTTGTTGCTTGTTTACTGACACTGACTTATACATTTCAGGTGCTTGGGAAAATGTGCCTGGTGTCCTTCTAATGAGTCCATGACTCTCTGCAGCTTCTCTTTTTTTTTGAACCAGGTCAAATTTACAAGCACCCAAAATGAGTGAAGTCGTGTCTGGTATGCAGAGGCTAACATCTGTTAGATTTCATCCATTTGTATATATGAATTCAATTTCACTGTAAATTGTAACTATCAATAAAATCATTAGAGTAGTTGAGGATCTAGTCAAGAGATGTTGGATTTAATTGGGAAATTTATTTTCTCCATTGACCAGCTATCAGATTGCTTGCTTTCATTGAAAAAAAAGCTCCTTTTTCTTAAATAGTAGGAGGCTTGATATCATGAGGATATCAAATTGGGGATAACAACGGCCAATGTTTGTGGTCAATGTTAACCTATAGCGAATTGTTGGTTAGAATTAGTGAAATTGGTATATTTGGAGGAATTTAGTTAGCAATATAGCTTTAAAAATTGCAGCAAGGTTTATATTGGTTTCAATAAATTATAGAAGTCTCCTAGCTACAATAATTTAGCTCTATCAATGACTACAAATGGTTCAAGAGGAGGATTAATTGGGTGGAGTTGAGTTTACAAAAATTCGATTTTGTCTAGCCACGGTTGGCAAGATTGGACTGCGTTGGATTTAACTCCCCTAGCTTTACATGGTGTGGAAGTTTGATTTGTTGGGTTAGGACAGGTATCTAGGTATCCTTCGAGATTTAGGTAAAGGAATGAGTCATCATGGAGTCTTAAGCTGAAGAGGGTTTGAGATTGGCACGATGGTACAAGAAAATGGCCTAATTGAGCTTAGAAGACATTCAAGTTGGATAAAAGTTGTTGCCTAGCTTGCAGTCCAATATCCCCAAATGGATAGAAATCTTCTCCTCTATGGGCCCCTACTTTGAGCTCCTCCAATTATCAATCAATTTCTTTGATAACACATTGTTCATACACATGTCACTCATCGAATGAGCATGATCAAGAATCATTCAACAATTGTCACTTCTGAAATCTGACATCTTTTGTTTAATGAATGACAATCCATTTAAAGATTGTAGATAGCAAAACAAAAGCTTTTGAAAAAAAAAGTAGGCTGTGTTTCCTCTCAAAAGAAATCTGAATCCAGCTTTTTTACTTTTATTGATAGCTCCTTTTGTTTAGGAGGGACGCTTTGCTAATAGATTTGACATGTTTTGGTATATATATTCAGGTCTTGATGTGATCTCCAAGGATGAAAGGAGAATCAAGATTGAATCTCTAAAGAAGAAGGCACAAAATGCCTCCACAAAGCTCAGGAGTTCTTTGTCAAAAAAGGGTAGGAGAAGTAGCAAGGTCATGTCGGTCTCCATCGAGGATGTGCGCAATGCTGAGGAAATGCAAGCTGTCGATGCCTTCCGTCAGATTCTCATTTTGGAAGAGATGCTACCTTCTAGTCATGATGACTATCATAAGATGCTAAGGTTACTAAGTGCCTTAATGGCGACTTTCAAATGATTTTTCTTTTGTTTTTGTCTCTAGCTTTAGAATTAAGTTCTGCATTGTTTCTTTCATGTGTTCCTGAAGTTGGATGAAAAGATCACTAACTTCGGTGGTTAATCCATCATCGTTTTTTGTTTCATCTGTTCTACTGCACTAATGCACATTGTGTATGAAGCAGATTTCTCAAGGCCAGAAAATTTGACATTGAGAAAACAAAGCAGATGTGGGCAGATATGCTCCAATGGAGGAAGGAATTTGGAGCAGACTCGATTTTAGAGGTAATGTTTGATTTCTAACATTTTACTATTCATATTAGTCGATGTATTATCTTTGTTTGGAATCATTTCCGTCTATGTTTAAAATTAATTAAATTAGAATGAAACATTTGTTGCATAATGCACCACAATTGTGAATGATGTGTACCTTGCAAAGAATAATTAGAAATTTCAGTATGGGACAATTTACTACCAAAGTAAAACATACTTCATATAAACAGACATCAAGGTACTTAATAATAAACATACTTCATAATAAACATACTTAATAACTGATAGCAATTAAGTTCGCTAATCAACTTTTTTAGTTTGGTAATCTGTTTCCATTGGTTGTCATCAGACAGCATGCTTCTTATTTTCTCTTACATGTTTGCCTTTATCACTTCTTCATGTTTGCATTTGTAGTATTACAAGTAACGTATTTTTCTTTCTACCCATTGCCTTTTAGGATTTTGATTTCAAGGAAATCGATCAAGTCTTGGAATATTATCCCCAAGGTCATCATGGTGTAGATAAGGAAGGCAGGCCTGTCTATATCGAAAGGTTGGGTCAGATTGATCCCAACAAGCTGATGCAAGTCACTACCATGGATCGTTATGTTAAATACCATGTAAAGGAGTTCGAGAGAACTTTTTGTGTCAAGTTTCCAGCTTGTTCAATTGCAGCAAAACGACACATCAATCAGAGCACAACCATTATTGATGTTCAAGGAGTGGTAGGCATTAGAGTTACTTTGATTACCTTTCAAATATATCATCAAAATCATTATTTTTGTTTAATGCTTTGTGTAAAAATTATTAATGAACAAATTATATGTAGGATCATGGCTTGTATGGCACTGGCTAGAGGGGGAGGGATGGACAGTCTTGATTTTCCTAATTTAAAAATTCTTTGCACATACGCAAATAAAGAAACCATTAATTGCTTGAGGGTGCACATACATATTGTTCATGTCAAGGGTATGCAAAGGGAAATAAAAATAATCACAAACAAACAAGTAACAAGGAGATTAGTAAGACACTTGAGTTGATGCTTTAAACCTTATTCTAACTCTCGAAGACCTTTTGTATCCACCTGTGAGGAAATGAGTCCTGCAAACCATACCATCTCAAAGCTCTCCAAGAGTTTTTTTAAGCAACGTTACAATGACTCTATTTTGCCCACCTCAGTCAATTGGACCTTCTAGTCAACTAATAGAGCAAAAGTATCCATTGCGCATGTAATAGATAGCCTAGAAGTTGATTGGAAACACTACTTAGATCTAGTTCCAGTCAACTGGAGCTCGAACCAAAACATATTGTTCACTAAACACTTGTGTTCAGTTGACTCTTGAGACGATTAAACACTCAATCAATTGGGACTCACCTCCAGTTGATTGAATATTCTCAAATCTCCCAACTTCACTTGCCTTTCACCCACATAAGCCTACACAAAAGTATGAGATCAAGCTTTACTGCTAACTATGACATGGGACAAGTAGCTCTTTGATTGAAAAATTCACCCTGGCCATTCAGTACTCTACCTACCTATTAAACACATCCTCTAAATGATGCTTACATTTTACTTACACAATCTCTCGATCTTTCATGCCTTTGTACGTCCAGGTTAATGCTCCTCACTCTAGAGTTCACCTCACTTGGCCTTCTTTCCTTTGGATGTACAAAGCTCCTCGATCTTGTTATATTCCACTTTGCCTCCCAGTACACCTTGTTATGGGGCTCTAATCCATCGAACTAGTAGTCACTCCATGCTCCTCATCCTAGAATTTACCTCGTCAAGTCTCTTGTCCTTAGGATGCACCTAGCTTCCTGAGCTTGCTCAATTCCGTCCTTCATCTTGCCTTTGCCTTTAAGCTCAGCCTTATTGCAAACTTATAAGCCATCAAGCACAAATGATCTGATAATCACATCAAATCAACTCAACCTCATCAAATCAATATGCTCCATGAGCTCTATGTGCACTCTAGCAAGTCCTTGCATGCATGATGCACGCATCTAAAACGCTTGATAAATCTAACTTAAATACATAGTTAGACACATCAAAATAATTTAGTCGAACCTAACCATTTGGGAGCATTGTTGCACCAACATATAAACATCTTTAGTAATGTTTTGAAGGATTATAGTTGAGATGAGATGTTTCAGCTTGTCTAAATTGAGTGTAATTCCTTGTTGTCAAGTAGAACTCAGACTTAATATCATTGTTTTGTTTCCCTTTTTTCATGTCCAAGTATTTCTTCTTTGACTCTAACATATATGTTAAAATTTTAATCAATAGGGTGTTAGACAATTCACTAAAGCTGCAAGAGAACTAATAGGCAGGATTCAAAAAATTGATGGTGATAATTACCCAGAGGTATGTAAATTATTTGAGATAATGAGCTTTAACTGATTATTTATTTTAGTGATAGAATTCTCAATCACTTATATAAACGTGTGCCCTACCCCAGACCTTGTGCCGCATGTTCATTGTCAATGCAGGACAAGGATTTAGGATGCTTTGGAGTACTGTAAAATCATTCCTTGACCCCAAAACCACTGCCAAAATCCACGTAAGCAATTTTGTTTCTAGACGCACTGGGTAAAGAACAATAACTTGGGTACCTAAAAAAAGAATTTTTTTTTCTTCAGGTTCTAGGAAACAAGTACCAGAGCAAATTGCTTGAAGTAATTGATGCTAGGTATCTTCTTGTTGTTGGAATTCACAAATTTGTAGTTGGGACAAATATCAAAAAACAAAAAAAAAATTTGTTACGAAATATTTTTAAGTATTTTTTGTTAATGAAATAATGTGATAAGAAGAATTATAAGATCTCATATTTAAATTATTTCACAAGGTTCTGACTTGTCAATTTCTTACAAGTGAATTGCCGGAATTCCTTGGTGGCACTTGCAATTGTGAAGGTGGATGTCTACGGTCAGATAAAGGTCCGTGGAAGGATATTGAAATCTTAAAGGTGCCTTTCCATCCATTTTTCTTCTTGGTTTATATTCATTCTACTTGTTTTCTTGCATATTGTGCCATGATATTCCATCAAAAGATTTAAAAGAGAACCTGATATTCTAAGCATCACTATGTTTGATAAATTGGCATAGTAGATGGTGCAACGAGGTGTTGGAAGATGTGGATCGCAATATCTGACTTCTGAGGCCGAGGAAAAAACCATTTCTGAAGAAGTAGTGTATCCAAAGGTGAAATGATATCATCTTTTGCTCCTGTAATTCTGTAATTCTTGTTTGACAAAGAAGCAAGATTGTTTCAGTGTAGAAACACGCTTTACACCTACATTTATCACCTCTAAGGGAAGTAAACAGTCAAACATTCCAGCCACATTCTAGTCAAACCATCAGCTTTACAAAACCTATCTAGTCTTTGAGTCCTGCAATGCCATTCGTTTTTAATTTTTTTTAAATTTCTTATCTATTTCCAATTTTTTTTGTTAGACAATAGGATTTCAGCAAAATACTTGATCTACACCATTTTTTTAGCAAGTTGTGACTAGTAGATTGTCCTCAATGATCTCTATGACCACCCAACTTGGAGCAGGAGTAATGTAGTACTCTTTTTGGCATTTATTGTGAAAAATCAATTCTCGTAAGATCCAGACAAATTTTAACTAGTATTGACTTGACAACTAACTTAAACCCATAAAATAATTTAAACCCCTAAAATTGTCTACTGCTTTACGAGAAGCTGTATAATGTTAGAATGCATTAATAGGAATGATACATGTGTTGGGATACCTTGGAGTCTTTGGGTCTTTGATCCAACTAATGATTATTGAATACATTGAACTTTCACTTACTAGTTACTACTATCCTCAAGTTTAGCTTAGGTTAAAATATCAAATTCAAAGGTCCTCTAAATCCACGATAGGAATCAAAGCTTAAACATAAGTCCATTATAGTTCTACACTACTCATTGTCTTGACAGTTGAAGAACCGCTATACTAATATTTAGCCATAATGATTTCCCTGAACAGAAGGCTCCTGCAAAATTCCCTACACCATGTCAATATGATGATTCTGTTCCCGTTGTGGATAAGGCTGTCAATGCTAACTGGGACAAAGTACTCGATGAAAAGCTTGCTGTCTCGCAAGGTCCATATCATAATTGTTGATACCTGTGAAATGTTGTGGTCTAAACTAGTGTTAGTCCGAAATTCATACTAATAGATATCATGCATTCTTTTAATTCTCTAGCGATCCACCTGTTTTACAGGTTCATATGCTGTATCCAAAATTTACAAAGCTCCAGATGGATTTAGCAATCATATCCTTTCTGGTGTCATGGCTATGGTCATGGGAGTTTTCACCATTATCCGTTTAGGAGGTACTGCACCAAGAAAGATTTTTCATTCAGTTGTTCGTTCTTCTGGAAAGTTCCACCAAAAGTTGCCAGCAACAACGGTCTCGGTGGATGAATTCTCTCGTGTATTGAAACGCCTTGGTGATCTTGAAGAGAAGGTGGCTGTTCTCAGCATGAAACCAACTGAGATGCCTCCTGATAAGGAAGAGATGTTAAATTCTGCCGTCAATCGCGTGGATGCTTTGGAGGTAGAGCTTGCTGAAACTAAGAAGGTAATGATCTGGTGATGCACATTCATAGCAGTAAGCACATAGTCTTAAATTTGAGAACAACCAGTGTTTCAATCTGATGGGATGCTCTTAAATGCTGAAGCATGTGATTCCCTCTAATATCTATTTCATAGACTTGAAAGGGAGACTTGGCACAATGGTAAAGTTGTTGCCATGTAACCTTGAGGTCATAAGCTCAAGTCACAGAAAAAGTTTCTTGCAAAATGCGAAGTAAGACTGCGTACAATAGATTCAATGTGGTCCAATTCTTCGCCGGGACCCACACTAGCTGAAGCTTCGTGTACTGAGTTGCCTTTTTTTATCTATCTCAAAACCTAAAGCTTACGAATTCATGAGTCATTCCTATATAGCAGCTTAATAACACTCATTTATATTTCCTCATAGGGGCAACATTCGTTTCTAGAAATTTCCCAAGACTTATATAGTTACAATCCTAGTCTATTTTACAAAACATAGAAGAAAATAGAATCTTATTGTTTGGGTAACTTTTATATAGACAAATGATGTTCGATTACGAACCTAGTTATGTATGAAATGCAAGTGGAAAACAACCCTTTTTGTTCATGAGAATGAAGGGAAAGTCTTCTTCATAGAGTTTATTCCTTTCCCGGTCGACTAAGGGTAACAAATTTGTGGTGGTGTTTTCAGGCTTTGGAAGATGCCATGGAGAAACAGAAGGAGCTTCTTGCTTACATCGAGAAGAGAAAGAAGAAGTTTGTAAGTCATCTTGATCTGTTTCTATTTCAGAATGTAAGAAACCAACAAAAAGGGAAGACCTAAACACAAAGTTTTCCGACAAAGCCAAGACTATGAGACTACTCTACTACAGTCTCTCTTTAACTCCCTCTTTTGATCGTTTTCTGTCAATTGCAGAATCCATTTTGCTGGAAAAAATGAGGAATAGAAGAGCCCGGGCCTGCTGAAACAGAGATGTGAATTCGGAACGAGAAGAGATCCTTGTTTCAATATTCTAACGAGTGTACTTGCAATTTTCTTAGCTTGTATTAGCATGACATCTAAAGCTTGAGCTGACTAATGAGTGTACAAAACCATGCATTTTTCTGAATCATATTGTTTGTCCTGAACAAAGTGTTGTTTGATGTGAATATCGAAAATACTAAATAAAGGCTCTGTTGTTTACGTGTCCAACCTTTTGATTTACAGCAATTGCATATGCCTTATATGCTGGATTTTATTATTCCTATTAGGTGGGCTTATTCATAAGTTGAATATGTGAATACAATATGACCATTTTAAGTGATTTAATTTATATTTATTGAGTTTGGGTTATTAGATGTGGGTTCAATGTGTAAAACCATTTAGTCCAATCCATTATTATCTATGGATTGATAACAAATTGAATTCCTATATAAAGGGGAGGTCCCTAAGGGTTTAGGGTGAGAATCTTTGACCTAAGCTTTTCGGCGCCGCAAGCCCCTTGGAAGATCTTCTCTATGTGCTTCCGCTCCTTTTTCTTCCTTAGGATCTTCTAGACGATGCTAAAGGACAAGGATAATGGTTATTCAATCAGGTTCCTTGTCATTTTTGTTATGTTTATCTTTTGTGACATGTTTTTGATAAAACTAAATTTTATTGTTCTTATTTTTCCTATATGAATTCTTATTTTGGTTATCTAAAATTCATGCGGCTTAGGTTTTACGAGAACTGACATGTGGTACGGAGCCAAGGTTTTGTTCCATCGTTTTCATAGCAATAAAGTTTGAATTTTTCGTTGATTTATTGTTTGTATGCTAGATTAAGTTTTTCTAATATAATATAATTTTTTGAACATTGAAAATCATATAAGAAAAAATTAGGATAGACTTATTTTTGAATTTTGACAGAGATCATCATAATTTAACCTAATTTTAGGTAAAATTAAGATGATTTAATCGATTACTTTGATCGAGTCTAAAATAGGGAACAGAAATGATTAAAATTTTTATTTTAATCGATTAACCGTTTAAAACTCGTGACTACGTTGATTATTAATTGATTAGAATTGTTTTTAATAGATCAAACTTGTTTTAATCGATTTTAAACAATGCACTGTTCACGAAGTATGGTTCACGACGAAATTGTTTCTTACGTTATTGTTTCGGGAAAAAAAATACTCAGTGTTTCGTTAAAAAACAAAACTGTTTCAAATAAACAGTGTAAAGAAAAAAAATGTATTAAATAAATTTTAATGTTTTTATTTTATGCATCGATTAACGGATTAAACACTAACAAATAATGTTATTTAATTATAAAACTGAAAGGAAGCTTTTGTTTTCTAGGAGAGTTCTATATATAAACACGTAGTCATATATATAGTAGATTTTGAATCGATTGAGATAATTATTTGGATCGTATCAATTGATTATTATAAGGTATCGATTAGTTAATAAATTTAATATTGGGTTGTTAAGGTTGATTAAATAATTTTTATTAGAATAAAGTTCCTAATATTTTTTTTGGCATTTTACCAAAAGGAGCACTCACGATCAAGGATTTATTAAAAGGCGTACCCCAGTTTCAGACTTACCAAAAGGCGCATCTGTACAAGTGAAATAACAAAAATACCCCTCCCGCCAAAAGACTTTTTCCATAGTCCAATACCAATACATCCGAACCATAAATAATAATCAATAAAAAGTGAATATGATGGCTCGGATAGAAATGACGGAAATATTGAAATTATTTTCCTCTCTCCCTCTCGCTG
>JBBPFP011307518.1:0-10040 GCA_037974795.1 Kaempferia galanga
TTATGATCCTAATTAATCAAGTCTTTTCTATTTGTTTTACCTGTTTATTTTCTCTAAGTACGACGGTTGTCTGTGGCTAAAAGAGTTGGCATATGTACCATTCAGAGTATTTAAATACGTAAGTTAGTTATATTAAAAAAATAAAAGGAATAAAATGATTAATGAAAAATAGATATTATGATAAAAAATGGTCGGGGCCGCAAAATGTTCCTATTATAATTTAATATTTATTTTGTACTCTTGTTTCTTCTTAATTTTATATTTAATATATTTATTTTACATTCCAATGTCATGTCACTTATTTATATATTTATCTCACATTCAAAGGTGACATTTACCAGTCACCAAATGCGCTAATTAATGATTCTTAATATTAATTCCAACAATTTACGTATCCAAATGCTAAACTCCTCCTAAAATCATCATAGCAATCACTTTCTAGTTGCATTTTAATCACTTTGAAAATTTTACATATCAGAAAAAATGGCGGAAAGCAAACTTTAAATCGACAAAAACGAGTTTCGAAGATATTTTTGAACGATCGTCAGATATTTTGTTTTTAGCATCAAAAATTAGTTTAGCGTCAAACGAATTTGAGATTTTCCGGACGATTACGATGAGAAATGGATGTTTTGGGGAGATTTTTGGATGATCGTTCTTAACATCAACAAATTCGAGATTTTTCGGTATCGTATAGAACAATCACAATGTAGAAAAGATGGCGGAAAAGCAAGATTTAAAATCGACGAAAACGCAATTCGATGAGATTTTTGGCCGATCGTTCCAATATATTAATCACATCGATCTTCAAATACCAAAAACAAGTTTAGCATATATCGCATCTGAAGAAAAATGGCGGAAAAAATAAACAAAAATTAAATCGCCAAAAACTTGCTTCGAAGAAATTTATGGTATAGAAGAAAATTCAAAGCAGAAAAGTAGGTTTTCTTCGTTTACTGACCACAACAGGTAGCCGTGCGGAACGGCGAAGGGTTCAGACCTCTTGGTCCGGGGAAGCGAGCCTAGAAGCGATGGCGGAGTGGTACATCGCGTCGTGGAAGGTCTCCGTCGCCCTCATCTCCCGCCGCAGCACCTTGGCCTTCTCTGTCGCCAGCCTCGGCCTCCATTCCGAGGCTTCCGTCGCCACATCTGCAGTCTCCCCGGCAATCTTCGGTTCCTCGTCCGAGACCGGCGTGTCCCCAAAGATCGAGCGGAACAGTGGAGCCCACCAGCGGCGATTGGCGTCATCGGAGGAGGGAACCGGAGAGGAGGCACGGGCGGGGAGGGAAACCGGACGGCGGAGACGCCGATTTGTAGGCGGAAGGATGGTGGGAGAGAGGAGGTTGGTAGCCATCGGCGAAGAAAGAGGCATCGCCTAGAGACGAAGAGGGACGGAGGTTGCTTTTAATAATTGAGAATTTTCCATTTCGACCCTCCAAGTTTTTCAATTTCTTACTTGAGGCGTGCCACCATACACTGTGCTTCACTATGGGTCCTACCTAATCAGTCACACACACACAAGCCAGGCCCAATTGTCAACCCATTGTGTCCACTACATTATTAAGCCCATGATGTACAAAAGAGTTTCTGGATCCATTTAGAGGCCTATTTACGGCCCATTAGTGAACCAAGGTAATTTGTTTCTAGGCCCATTAATGAGCCTATGAAGTATACATATGGGGCTTGGGACAACACTGTTGAATTTCATTCCAACATGTTTACAGCAAAATCAAGAACAAACCAATAGAATTGCGATCTCTATAATATGAATCACTATTTCACTATAGTTATCGAATAGAAGCAAGCAGTGTTGTCGCAGAATGGAACAGTACCTAAATTGTTTGATAATGCTTTGGTTTTATTTTGACATCTCCATTAGGTATAGCATTCTGGGCCTGCACCAGTCTCTGGTTCCTGAAAATTGAGATACCCAAATCATAGACGAAGCAATTGTCTTATAACGTGTTTGCATTTATCAGCTGTTTAGTAGAGAAAAGTGAGATAGGCACAGTTAGCTGTGTTAGGGGAATTAGTCAAATTGGATTTAAAATTTGAGATGCAATCATGCAGTAATAGCTCACAATATATGGTGTGTTTAGATCATAAAAATAGCTATCAGGTAGCTTATGAATTCCCAAATTATTATTCTCTAACCATAGTTTGTATTTATTTCTTACCTCCATTTTCAAGGAATACACGTTCCTGCTGTATTTCACCTTCAGAAAATTGTTTATTTCTACCTATTCAATTCACCAGAAAATACATATTTTGAATGGAAAACAAACCAGGACGGCTGAGCAAATAGGAAAAAAACTCTGGGCGAGCAGGCCAAAGAGGCATATGAAAGACAAACTTTGGACTGGCAAGTTTGTTGTCTGTTAGTTATAACATTTTTAGGAACCGAAAATAGCAATGAAAATGACCTGTCTATTCCATTCTATAAACCGCAACTAAAGAATCAATATTCCTATTCCATTGCCTATCAATTATATTCCTTGGGAACATGTATTCTTCCATTGCAAGAACCAAATATATGGATGCAACCTATGACAATAGAAGATTGAGTTTGAAATGTTTTAGAGTAGCAAAAGAAATCTTGATCTAGTCGGTGGAAAAATATTAAGGAATGACTTTGATGAGCTAAGCTCTTATGACTTACAGCAGCAGTGGCGGCGGCGGCACGGATCTCCTTGTAAGCGGCCACTTCATCTGGAAAAGCTTGATTAAGCTCCTCAAGAAGGTGCTTTCTAAAACTCTATTACCATTAGGAAAAAAATAAAAATAAAAAACTGATACATGATATGCAGCAATGATGCAAATACGGGCTAATCAAAGCATCTATAAACTAATAGCATAAAAATTATAGTCCTTTACCTACTCAGATCAGAAAGCATAATGCAATCAACAAAAATTTTGGCCATTAGACAATGAAGGGAAAAACAAAATTTCATGTGATTGTTTAGTAGGATAACAAACAATTTATCGAAGCATTACTTAACAGTAACCCAGGTAATGCTAGTGCAAACTGCAAAAAACTTCTGTCTAGATGAAGATAATAAGTATGAAGACTAATTTGAAACTCAACTGTTGTATTATTTGATTACCAATTGCATTGCAAAAAAAACAAAGCAGCAACAGTTTAGCACAGCCGAAAAATTGTAACTCTTTGCTGTTCTTGGTCTGCATTGCATTAGACGCATGGCTGAATATCACACAACGAGCCTTTTTTTGTGTGGCTTTCCTGGCGTGCTATGTTTTAACAACAAATAAGAAGACAGCAACATGAACTTTATCCCAAAATTTGCCTCCCCTAGATATGCTATATATCTAGCAATACCAACACAAATTTGACCACTTATGTTAAGCAAAGTTTTCTTTAGTCTTCATTACTGGCCTAACTACAGATCTAATTATTCAACTTATCTATGATTGTACCAGTTGCTTTTAGATATGCCGATTCAGTCTTAACAAAGTTGCCCTGATTTATGAACATATATGTCAAAGATCACAACAACAACGAGCCAACTATTATTGGATACAGCAAACTTTTATGGATGTATTCATTAATTTTTCATACATTGTTTTAGCTGACTGAGTGGGTCTAACACAACTCTTAACCTTTTCCATTTAGTCTCGAGACCAACATTGTCATATCAAGTGCTGAAATTATCATCATGAATTAATAAAAGTGTATCAGTTGAACAAACACATTGTGAGCATAAACCTAACATCATCCGGTTCAAAATTCCATATAAAATCAGATAAGATAAGGTTCCGTAACTCTGCTACATAGCAAGCCTCAAGAAAAAAGTGGAGAACATTTTGAGTAATACATAGTTTCTATATAAAATAAATCCTGTAGGAGAAAGGGATCGAGGAGTTTACCTTCAAAGCATCAGTCTTTCCTTTGGTTATCTGGTTCTTCGAAATGAAGCTATTTATCACATCCCTAGTGAACTGATCTGGATTCTTCCCATCATCAATCAAACTACAAGGAAAAAAAAAACAAATCTTCTAAAGTTATTCAAACGTAGATGGAAAAGACAGATGAGGCAAACTAAACGGGGCCTAAAACGACAGGAACCAAAGAACCCACTTGACGACCTCCAATGGGATCTGGAAGTTGCAATTTTCCGCCATTTTCTGTATCCCATCGAGCTCCGCCACCAAAGTGTTACTGATGGAGAAAAAAAACCTAAAATCAGAGGCGGTGGCAGAGGCGAGAGAAAGGAGATACAAAGCAGGAAAGGGAACGAGAGATGCGTTACAGTCTCTGGAGGAGCGGGAGCTGCGAAGCGACGCTGAAGGAAGATACCGTCAAGTAGAGCTTGTGGAGGAGGCCGAGGGTTCTGTCGACGGAGTCGATGATCTGGCTGAGGATCTCCTTCTGATCATCAACGGTGCCTGAATTCGTGTTTGGCGTCGGTATGGGATTGGTGGAGGCGGCCGGGGTGGCGGGGGCGGAGGGGACGCCGTCGCCGGCGGCGGTGGAGGACTTGTGCGGCGAAGGATCCATCGGGCTGCTGACGAAACAGGATCAATGGGCTTGGAATTTTCCCTTTCCTCCAAAATTTAAGCCCTAAAGTTTTTGAAATCTCCATAATGACCCTCAAAATTTACCTATTCTTCTTATTTTACACCTTCCATTAGCTAGCTGGCCTTTACTTTAATTGGGCCAAAACTGGGCCAAATATTTATAGTGAACTTCAACAGGACCGTTTCGGCTCATTAACCAGCTGGATTGAGTTGGTCCGAGTTGGTCCGAGTTGATTCTAGAAGCATCGCGAGCTTGTCAGCCATGGGAATATTTAATCCCGCGAATGAACACTGACCTGCTCTATCGAAGCCCTAAACCCCTGTCGCCCTTCTCGTGCGCGTGTTTTTTTCGTCTCGGAGAAGATCGATCAATGGCAGCGTCCGCGATGCTTCGAGCTATGAGGCGACGCGATCTGTCAACGCCCCTCCTGTCCTCCCGCCTCGGATCCGTAAGCTTCCTTTCCATTCTTCCATCGTTCTCCAGCTCTTTTGTTATTACGTGTTAATCAAGCCGTAGGTGTTGTACAGTTCTATATACGCGAAAAATAGTAGATAAGGCATGAAAACTAGGAAATTCGAATCCTTTCTCACAAGTTTGATCACCTAATGAATCCAGTAATATATGCTGTTAAATTAAGTTTGCTGTAGTTTTTTTTCCTCATTTCTTTTGGAAAATTATGTTCGGGTCATACATAGTCAGATGATTCCTTCTTCGGTCCTCTTATTGCATCATTTGCCTCCATATAGCTCAGACTTGCCATAGGAAGGAGAAGGCAGAGATGGGATGATTATGGTTTAGGACGAGGGATTGGGTGCAGAAAATGAGCAATGTATTGGTGGGTATATGGGAGACCAGCAGTTGGATTACTAGCGATAAGTGTTTTATAATACATAGATGAAAATGGTCACAAGTGTGACCATCTAATAAAGCCAGATATATATGCTGCCAAATCTGACCTGTTATAGTTCTTTAACAATCATCGACATTTTGGGTTCTTTCAATTTTGTCATCTATAACGAAAGAGGGATAGTTAACAAGTTAACTGTCAAGTAGGCTTGGTTTACTAGGGTTGAAAAGAATGGGAGGGTAGATGGCCTATTTTGTAAAGTTTATGTTCCTTTTCATTTCCTTCCATTCCTCCTGCTAGCTGTCTCTCCAATTACCAAGTTGTGATTTAACAGTGCTCTATGTCGCTCTCTGTGCTTCTATGTAATTTTGATTAACTTTTGTTATTGATTGGATCTGATTTCATTAAATAACATTAAAGACTGATCGAGCTTTTTTTTAAAACACAATGTTGGTTTGATTATGGTAGTTTTCTTTTTTTCTCTCTCAAATTTTTAGAAGATGAGATAATTTGGTATAGGCTTTTTCATGAGCTTACATGGAGGAAAATGATGCAATATATGAAGTGGGACTCTACATGTCAAAGATAGATAAATGTTATTTTGCTTATATCATATGATAAGTTCATCACTTAGGTGAAACATTTGATCATTGATTGGAGTAGTAGTTATGCAACATATCATTTGAAGCTGAATCGTGAATATAACTATTTGATTAGTTGGCCACAGTTAGAGGATATGCTAAATCTTCTATCTTGTTATTTTATGTTTCCAACATAAATGCAATATAAATATTCAAAGGATTTAGAAGGTAAGTGTTTTAAACATACTTTGAACTTTGAAGGTCACAATATATATGTGTCTAAGTTTGACCAGGCTACGGTCTCTAAGCTTCAGATGTGATCATCCACATTTTAATTCTTGTTTATTTCTGCAGTTATTATCAGGAAGCAATGGTGTGGCGCTAGGCCACAAATGGACTAGCTTGGCTAGAACTTTCAGGTATCAACTCAACGTTTACATGATTTATCATCATGAATTTTGTTTGTCCTGCTACTTGCATAATCTATCACATGATATTATGCTATGTTTGTTGGTCCTTTCACCGAAGTTATTTTTTAATACATTTTATACAGCTCAAAAATTCTAGGGAATGATATAATTGGGATTGATTTGGGAACCACAAACTCTTGTGTTGCCGTCATGGAGGGAAAGGTTATACCTCATGCATTCTCTTTGGTCTATTTGCTACTTGACCGCTGTTGGTTCATTTGAAAACTCAATATTCTTTCACATGCTTGTGCAGAATGCTAAAGTTATAGAGAATTCTGAAGGAGCCCGTACTACACCATCAGTTGTTGCTTTTAACCAAAAGGGCGAATTGCTTGTTGGAACCCCAGCGAAGCGTCAGGCAGTTACTAATCCAACAAATACGGTTTTTGGTACCAAACGACTGATAGGCCGTCGTTTTGATGATCCTCAAACACAGAAAGAGATGAAGATGGTCCCTTTTAAGATTGTCAAGGCACCTAATGGGGATGCATGGGTAGAAGCCAACGGTCAGCAGTATTCTCCCAGCCAGATCGGTGCATTTGTTTTGACAAAGATGAAAGAAACTGCTGAAGCTTACCTTGGGAAATCCATTTCGAAGGCAGTGATTACAGTACCTGCATATTTTAATGATGCTCAACGTCAGGCTACAAAGGATGCCGGGAGGATTGCTGGCTTAGATGTGCAAAGAATCATCAATGAACCAACAGCAGCTGCACTGGCTTATGGTTTGAACAACAAAGAAGGCTTGATCGCTGTGTTTGATCTTGGAGGTGGAACATTCGATGTTTCAATCTTAGAAATATCAAACGGTGTATTTGAGGTATAGACGTTTTAACCTTTAACATCAGTGTTTACTTGTCTTTTGTCAATTTCTTGAGCATTCCATTGTTTTCCTCAAGGTCAAAGCTACAAATGGTGACACCTTCTTGGGCGGTGAAGATTTCGACAATGCCCTCGTTGAATTCTTGGTTGATGAATTCAAGAGATCTGAAGCAATAGATCTTTCAAAAGACAGATTAGCTTTACAGAGACTTCGTGAAGCCGCAGAGAAGGCTAAGATTGAACTATCGTCGACTTCTCAGACTGAAATCAACCTTCCATTCATTACTGCTGATGCTTCTGGAGCGAAACATATGAATATCACTCTCACAAGATCAAGGTTTGAGACCTTGGTAAATCACTTAATTGAGAGGACCAGAAGTCCCTGCACAAATTGTTTGAAGGATGCCAACATAACCAGCAAGGAAGTCGACGAGGTTCTTCTAGTTGGTGGAATGACCCGAGTTCCGAAGGTTCAGGAAATAGTTTCTGAGATCTTTGGAAAGAGCCCTAGCAAGGGAGTGAATCCGGATGAAGCGGTTGCAATGGGAGCTGCTATCCAGGGTGGTATTCTTCGTGGAGATGTTAAGGAACTGCTCTTGTTAGATGTGACACCCTTATCGCTCGGCATTGAAACTCTCGGCGGTATCTTTACCAGATTGATCAACAGAAATACTACCATCCCCACAAAGAAGAGCCAGGTATCAATTACTATTATATATTAGTTTCATTTTTTGAAAAAAGGTAAAAAAAGAATGTGAGATTTAGACTAATCTCTGTGAAATGTTTCATTTCTTCCTTCAATTAGGTGTTCTCTACGGCTGCTGACAATCAAACCCAGGTCGGAGTCCGTGTGTTACAAGGTGAGCGCGAAATGGCTGCTGACAACAAGCTCTTGGGCGAGTTTGAGCTCGTCGGTATTCCGCCAGCGCCCCGGGGCATGCCACAAATCGAGGTCACATTTGACATTGATGCCAATGGGATCGTGACCGTCTTTGCAAAAGACAAATCCACTGGTAAGGAGCAGCAGATCACTATCCGCTCGTCCGGCGGGCTCTCCGAAGATGAGATCGAGAAGATGGTCAAGGAGGCCGAGTTGCACGCCCAAAAGGATCAAGAGAGGAAGGCCTTGATTGACATCAAGAACAGCGCCGACACCACAATCTACAGCATCGAAAAGAGCTTGAACGAGTACAGGGACAAAATCCCTGCCGAGGTGGCCACTGAGATCCAGTCAGCTGTTTCTGATCTACGCAAAGAGATGGAGGGGGACAACATCGACCGCATCAAGGCTAAGCTCGACGCAGCTAACAAAGCAGTTTCAAAGATCGGGCAGCACATGCAGGGAGGAAGCTCGGATGGGTCATCGTCTTCCGGAGGAGGGTCTCAAGGTGATCAAGCTCCAGATGCCGAATACGAAGAGGTGAAGAAGTAGGGTAAGGATCTTAGTACACTTCTAGACTAGGAAAACTCAGCGTCAGTTATCAGACTCTGATCTTGGACTTGTATATGAGGATGCCCATTCCGTAGTTGCTTTCTGAAATCGGACTTTGCATCGCGACTTATTGTCGTCAGGTTTATTTATTGCTGGTTATTGTTGGGAAGAGCAAATTTAGTATGCTCTGTTTTGACTGTGAAGAGGTTTTCTCGCAGCTGATGTTACGTAGTTCCTTTAGTATCTTTTTATAGAAACAGCAAAGAAGATGATTCGTGGCCGGTGGATCCCCCAAGTCAAGCGCCTCTGCCCATCTACCGCTCTTGTAGTCTCTCCGGAAACCGTCTAAACCTCACTGGAATCTGTGGCACCAGACCAGCAGATCACGTCTGGCTTTGGCCAGAAATTGTTTGTAGTGGGCGGAGGTTGAGGTGGGCACGCAGGGTAATGGGTAGAAGTCTAGATCCGCGACAAGTAGCTGCATCAAGCGGAGGCGGCCACCGGAGGCTTTGGCCACCATCAAGCGGAGGCGGCCACCGGAGGCCAAAGCGAGGGAGCGGTGGGAGTGGACGCTCCAGGGACCAGGGGAGCGGGAAAGTAGACAAATCAATTGAGGTATCCATTGGATATTATGATTGCAACTTGTGTGGAACACATCTGCAGGGATTGCGGAAACGATGTAGGCCTTCGTGATGGTATCATAATGAAAGTAAGCTCTTGGAATTGACTAGAAAAATCTTCCTTCTTATTACCCTAAATTGAATCTTCTATTCGTCTCAATAAACTCTTTTCATCCAGTCAAATAAAGTTGTTTTAGCTCTAAAGCTTTAATAGTAGATGATCCGGTGAGGTTGTGAAGCCCATGTGGAGAATGACGTGGAGGCCAGTAAGGTGCCACGTGGCGCGTGAAGGGGAGCCTATATTTCCCAAGCGAGCCTAAGCTTTCTCAGCATAACAAACAACCGAACAGGCACGGGATAGGGCGGTCGGACAAACGAACGTCTAGATATGTTCAGCTGGTCAGCATTTACCCACTTGTTTGCCCTGTTCTTTAGTTCAATGTCTCAGCAATCCAAGCGGGGCAAATCGGACGGTCTGGACAGATCGCCATCCGGACGACCGAACACGTCCAGTCGGTCGGCCACTTATCAGCTCGGCCAGCCGACTAGGGGCATATTCAGAACTTAACTCTGTCAGGCCTCAATATATCCAGAAAACAGACTTCCAGAAAGCAGACCTCCAGAGAATAGAAAGCAGATCTCCAGAGATCAAACCTCCAAAGTACCTCTGAACGCGCAAGCGATTCGGCCAACTCAGACCTTCAACCACTTCCTGCAGGAGTTACATAATG
>JBBPFP011307629.1:0-10037 GCA_037974795.1 Kaempferia galanga
TCAAGGAGATTTACCATCTTTCCTCCATAATCCAGTACCAGCGACAAGATCTCAAAACACTGGTAGCCAAACAAGCAGACCTTGAGCAAGAGATTTCTCGTCTCCGAAAGGACTACTTGGGTAGAAGACCCCTTTCCAAAGAAGACGTGGAGGAACTAATCCTCAAAATCAGTGAACAACCAAAGCTCGTTGAACAGCAGACAGAAGCACTTGCTGAAGAGCTGTCGAAGAAAGTTGATAAAGTCGAAAGACTTATCCATAGGCTTGAAAGAATTCTCACTGGATGAGCTTGGGTAACGTCAAGACTACAACTCTTTATCAGGAAGCCATTCAAGCAACAACACAAGGCTGGGAGGATCAAGGAGGTTTGGGTTTTTCTGAAAAGAACCCTATACCTGGTAACACCACTATCTCTCGACAACTGAATACTATACTTTATGCTGTAATTATAATGCCTTTCGGACTGAAAAATGCTCCAGCGGTATTCCAGCGGAAGATGGACTCCTGCTTCCGAGGTACAGAAGAATTTATAGCCGTTTATATAGATGATATTCTTGTATTTTCTGACAATGCAGAAGCCCACAAGAATCATTTAAGAACCTTTATCTCTATCTGTGAGCAACATGGACTGGTCCTAAGTCCAACCAAAATGAAGATTGGCGTCAGCCAAGTAGATTTTCTGGGAGCAACTATTGGCAATGCAAAAATACGACTCCAGCCTCATATTGTTCAGAAGATTCTAGAGGCAAAGGAAGAAAGTCTGACAGAAATTCGGTCCCTTCGACGATGGCTTGGGATCCTTAACTATGCAAGGGCCTATATTCCTAACCTAGGTAAAACACTTGGGCCTCTCTATTCCAAAACTTCGACCAATGGGGAAAGAAAGATGAATGCCCAAGATTGGAAGATTGTTGAGCAGATCAAAGGTCAAGTACGGAACCTTCCAGACCTAGAGCTACCACCCCCTGATGCAGTCATAATAATTGAAACCGACGGATGCATGGAAGGTTGGGGTGGTATCTGTAAATGGAAGCATAACAAGGGAGAGCCAAGAACTATGGAAAAGGTTTGTGCCTACGCAAGTGGGCGATTTAATCCACTAAAGGGAGCCATTGACGCTGAGATCCAGGCAGTCATCAATAGCCTGGAAAAGCTAAAGATTTACTATCTGGACAAAAGGGAGCTGATCATCCGAACAGATAGCAAGGCTATAGTCAAGTTCTATGAAAAATGTGCAGACCACAAACCTTCAAGGGTCAGGTGGTTAACCTTAACTGACTATATCACAGGAACAGGTATTAAAGTCATATTTGAGCATATTGATGGGAAAGATAACATCCTTGCAGATGAATTATCCCGGCTTCTCCAAGTTATGATAATTAGTAAATGGGAGCATCCTGTTCTCTCGCTTATCAGCAAGGCTATTTCAGAAGTCTCAAGAAAACCAAGCCAGGCTTCATTCACCAGACTAACAGCATGCCTTCAGACTACATTAAAGTTAGCTGAAAACACAGCTTTTGAGATAAATGCTCTACTTGACATCCCTGTGCCAACCCTGCAGTGTGCATGTAATATGGATGCAGCATTATATACTTCCCGCACCCATCGAAACCCAGGTAGAAGATTCTACAAATGCTCAACAAATACGTGTTATCTCTGGATATGGGAAGATCTCCTTAATAATTATATCAGCTCGCTTCAAAGCTACAATACATTACAAGCAGCCGCTGAACAAGCAGAAAAAGAACGTGCTGAAAGTGAACCAATTGCCACCAGTACAATAGATTCCCTTGAAGATATTGGGAACCAGCTGTCATCGCTACGATTCAGAGAAGAACGTGCTACTAGTACGATAGATTCCCTTGAAGATATTGGGAACCAGTTGTCATCACTACGATTTGGAGAAAGACGAGTAAGAAACCAACTGTCATCACCACGCTTCAGTGAAGACTATGACCCTATTGTTGATGACCCATCACCTACCTCCCAATTATGGTACGGGCATTATGATTAAAGCGGACGTGGTGGACCCCTGCAAGCTGGCAATCCTATCCTTTCTCTATGTAAATTATTGTAACTCTGCGTAATAGCAACGCAGCTTTAGCCTATAAATGAGTGTGTGTAACAAGTGTTACAGGCATCGAGAGCAAGACTCATCTGCCTATTCACTTAGTAGCTTGTGTTCCGAAAGCCCTGGTGGTAAATAGGAACAAGATCCTTGTAAGCTTTCCGCAATCCTCAAATAAAGAAATCTTGTCAATCTTGATTTCCTTCGAGAACCTTTTAAGAATTTTTTTTTTGTGATTTGTTTGAGCCTTGGTATCAGAGCGTGGTTGTGTGATCTTATGGCATTCTTGGGGTAAACTCTTGATAGGGGCCTGCGGGCTCTGCTTCCTTGAACTAAGTTTTCATGTTTTATAAGTCGAACAGGTTCTTCAAGCCAGGAAGAAACTTACTTGATGTGTTGAGGGGAAAAATGAGCACCATCTGAACGGAGCTGGGAAGACAAAAGGAACCGTTGCTAAAGGTCGCTGAAGCCAAGATGGGGCGTATAGACCGTGTCAGGTTCGGAGATCTTCTAATAACCTCCTAAGATTGACTGCACAGGCGTGAAGTACCCAAAACACATCAGGCATGATTTCCTTTCCTTGGTGACCAGGAACTTGGTAAGACGTACGAACAAATAACTTGGAAAAAGGTAAGCATCCCAAAGGTTTTCCCCTATCTCGTTTACATATCACTTTACACAACCTCAGGCTTTCAGCTTATAAACTCCGATCTCAAAGAATTTGAAAGTTATTTCACCTCTTGGCGTAATTCGTGAAACGAAAGAAAGAATCTAGATTATCTGAATCTAGATTCTTCAGCAAGCATAGATCTTGCTCACAACCTCCGAATCACTTCCTACCGAGTTGATCTCGGAAATAAGGCACTTTTTGCCTTAAGTAAACAAAACTGTGTTCACACACTTGAGCTTAAAACGCAGTTGCAGAAACAGGAGGAGCATCTCAAGGAGATTTACAATCTTTCCTCCATAGTCCAGTACCAGCGGCAAGATCTCAAAACGCTATTAGTTAAGCAAGCGGACCTTGAGCAAGAGATCTCTCGCCTCCGAAAGGACTACTTGGGTAGAAGACCCCTGTCCAAAGAAGACGTGGAAGAACTAGTCCTCAAAATCAGTGAACAACCAAAGCTCGTTGAAAAGCAGACAGAAGTTAGCTGAAGGAAGTCAGCTAATATATGTAATACCTGATATCATGATGACTATAAAGGACTTCTTCAGACACATACAAATTTCCATCAAAACAAAGGGATACAATACCTGGGAAGGTGCTGAAGCCAACTTGCTGATAACAAGGAGTATCACGGCAAGGCTATCCAATACACCAAATGTTGGATTTGCCTTCCATATTGACAAGGTAGCAGAGTATCTTCGATCGAAGGGTGTCAAAGCAATTGATGCCATCAAATATTCCTCTGGTGAAAATCAAGCAGGGAATTGGAATCTCTGACCGTCTTCTGTCATTATTCCAGCACTACCCACAAGAATGATAACTACTACAAACTATGATGGTAGTACTTCCTTACAATTTGGGAATTATCAGGCTTCATCCTCATCCAAGACCCCTCAGTACAATCAACAAGATGATGAAATTGATGAAGAGCACCTCATTAATATGATTACAATAGAAGAGACACCCTATCTCTTTGTCAAAAGGCTTACCCCCACTGCAACAATCCCACAGCGAACAACACCAGGAGCTGCTGGCTATGATCTTTGTATTGATGAAGCGGCTACTATTCCATCATTTAAACAACGGGTGATCAAGACAGGAATTAGTCTTAAATTTAATAATGATTATTATGCTCGCATTGCTGCAAAATCAAGTGCAGCCCTAGCACACAATATTATTATTAATGCTGGGGTAGTTGACTCTGACTTCAGAGGAGAGGTGTGCCTCCTGATCTTTAATTGCTCTGATACTCCTCTATTTTTGGAGCACGGGAGCTGCATTGCACAGCTCATTCTTGAAAAAATTATGACTCCCCAAGTATTTGAGGTTGCAGAACTTAGTGCTACTCAACGAACCACAGGAGGATTTGGCTCTACCAACTTTTCCAATGAGGTGATTTCTGACTTTCTCAATAATCTTCAAAACAATTACCCTGCCCTTGCAGCTTTGGACAATCTTCTTTGTCCAGAAACCGTGGTGGGTGAAGGGGAGGAGGAAGGGGAGGAATTTTTTGAAGATTTCCTTAATAAATGTTCGAAGACAAAGTATTAACACAGTCAAAATGAAATGATAAAGAGTTGAAAATAAAATTTAGAAAACAACGTGAATTTAAATGGAAGTTTCCCTCGCTTATGATTGTAATTAGTCTTCACTAGTTGATTAATTAGGCAGTAATTTGTTTCTTAATTAAGATAAAACCACGACTTTGCTGAGGATCCACAGCACGAGCGTGGTCTCGAAGGCAAACAGCGTGTGAAGCATCCCGCGGTCCAATGCGAAGCCGAACAGTGTGATTCCCCCTCCATTGTGTTGCAAGTATATCACTGCATTAGACAATTTATTAATAAGTTAATTAATCCAATTCAATTTTAATTATTCCAATAATTAAGCTAATTAAATTTGATATTTCTAAATTCACCCTTAAAAAGTGAATGTTATCAAGAGATTGTAGAAAAATGAGATAAATTTAGGAGCAAAATGAAACTTTTCAAATAAAATTATAACGAGGAATGACATTGCTCTCCACATTGTCGATCAAAATTACTTTAATATTGATCATTTTTTTAATATTAGTTAAAATTACTCTAATATTAATTTAAAATATTTCAACTTGATTAAAATGCTCCAATTGAATTGAAACTGCACAAAACCCCCCTTTTAGTAATTTTATCTAAAAATAATATAATATTTCATAATTTTGATCTTACAATTTAAAAGCGTTTGACCAAAATTATTTAGAACAATTTAAATCAAATTATTACAAATTATAATAGTTTTTTTAATAATTATATATTATAATAATTTTTTATTTATAATCTTAATTTATAAAAGGCATACCATCCTATCAATTTTATATAAAATAACACTTATAGTACAAGGTGGAGCCACACCTACCCGGGCTATAGCTTGCAAGTAGGATCTTCTGATCTATATTTTGTGGACCACTTCTGGTCCCTTCTGATCTGCACCGTTAGATCAGATCAAGAATTGATATATTAATCCCTCCTGATTTAATGTAATGGTACACATTTTCTATAGCTTGGGGCTGACATCGATGATCACTTGGAGCTGTTAAATTTTCTAGGGGAAGAAGAAAAAAATATTTGAGAAAGAGTGGAAAATAGTATAAGTAGAAAAGTAAGAAAATAGTCGGAGGTTTTAATTTTCCGATCAACCGGGGGCTGTATATTTTTTTGGCTCCATCATTGCTTGAATACATTGTTTGATATTATTATTTTCTGACATACACATCATTGATCAATTTGTTAGTTGTATGAATAAAATAAGTTCATTACAGTAACTATGATTTCAAAATTATTACTATAATTATAGTAACTATAATTTCATAGTACGATTTTATTTAAATTTTATAAGTATTTAAATTTTATCATAATAATTTTGTCTAAAAACGTCTATGTTTAATAAGGTTGTATGATTTTATTTAAAATTATTATAACATAATGAGAATTTTAAAAAATTAATAAAAAAAAAAACAAATGCACTGGTATCCGCTCAGTATGAACTCGTCTATATATATAATTTTTAACCTACGGCCCGTTGCCGGCGGACGTAGTCCAGGACCAAACGGTTTCATTTTTTTTATAAAATTTTTAATTATATCAATAAGATTTTATGATTAAAAGATTGGCTTATAATATTAACCCTGAAAAAATTTTCAGATGTGGACGAATGACCTACGGATCATTTCATATATAAATTTTTACAAAATTAATTAAATTACGCACCTAAAGCTTGTCGAGCTTGGAATGTTGACCTGTGATCATTTCCTTGTGAAGTGTTTGGGTGATAGGCGGAGGGCTTGGGCGAGTCGTCGTCCTCGGGGTTGGACGAGTCGGAAGCGTAGTCGGCGGGGGACGGCGATTGCTTCTCCGGAGAAGTGGTGGCGCTACTGGCGGACAGGACGGCGTGCCACCGGCTGGCGACGGAGACTACTCGCTGAGCACGGTGGGTGATCTTTGCAGCGCCCATCAAACACATGAACATGCCACTCAATTGCACCGCCGAGTACACCTGCATCAAAAAAGCCATCAATGGCTACGAGATTTGAATTAACTCCGGCTAGCGAAGTTAAGGATTCGCTTACCACTACATCGCCGGAGTTGAAGAAGTTCATCTCCGATTTGGACGCCAAAACCAGAAACAGTGCCCCCAATTGGCTGACTGTGATGGTGACCAAGCAACCGAGGATAAAAATCCGGTACCGGTGGCTCGTCACCAGAAGCTGTCGTCTTATCCTCGCGTGCTCTTTTAGTAGAGCTTCGCATCTCTCCAGGGATGCTCCGCTTCCCTCCTCCTCGAACATCTCGTACAGCCCCTCAAACCTCAGTGTCTGGAGCTCGCAGGTGAGCCGGAAAAGCACGCACACGAGCAGGAAGACCCCCGTACGGTACACCCAGGAGGCGAGCGTGGCCGCGAGCGCCGCCGGGCTGGACCAGGGAGCGGCGAGCAGGGAGGCGGCGGAGAAAAACTGGATCTTGTGCGCGATCTCGACAGCGAAACAGGGGAGGAGGATGAAGAGGAGGCGGCGGAAGGCGCGGTCAAGTAAGCGGGCGTAGCGGCGACGCACGCAGGCGGGGTCGTCCTGGAGAGCGCCGTCGAGGAGGAGGAACTGACGGAGGCCGGTTTGGCGGCGGAAGGAGGCGGCGAGAGAGAAGAAGGCTATGGCGGCGAGGGCGGAGGATGGGAGCTGGACGAGCTGGTGGAGGGAGACCGATGGGCCACGGAGAGACAGGGAGGCGGCTGCGGGCAGTAGGACGGCGAGGAAGGCGAAGGTGACGTACGAGGTGGCGGCGCCGGCGGCGGTGGAGTGGTCGAGGAGGCACCACTTGAGGCAGAGGCGGAAGTTGCGGAGCTCGTCCGATATAGTAGATTTGGTGCGGGCATAGGTAGGGTTGAGGAGGAGAGGCAGGCGGAGGGATTCCTCGTCGTCTCTGGAGCTCATGGCCGCGGCGGTGGCGGAATCCATGGCCGGGAATTAACCTCGCACCTTTAACGAGATCGTTCGCCCGTTCATCTTATACACTTGTACCTGGCTCATTTACATTTGACCCCCTAGCATATTTGATTTTATTATCTCAAATTTCATCCAACAAACTGTAAATTTAATTCAGGAACATTTAAATGAATATGTCTCAAAATTCAATCCTTCTACCAAAGGTCGTGCGTTGAACTCGGATGTCTCACATAGTCAATTTTATATCCATTTGAAGAAAAGTAAATCAAAAAATTAAATCAACAATCACATAGAAGGGGTTTTCTCCTAGCTTAGCTAGGAATCAACTATTGTTTCATTTTACAAATTTACCCTGTGATAACTAAATTAATCAAGTCTGGGAGCAATATATGTCTAAGAATTCAAACATTAGAGGTGGTAGTCATATAAATGTGAAATGTTGGGCGATATTTGGAAAACAGCAAGATTGTGGGGCAAATTGAAAATTCTCCCTTACATGTTTGCTCATGGAGGGGGGAAAAAAGGGAAAAGGAAATGATAGGTGGAATTAATCCTGTGAAGCAATTAAAAAGGACTGCAAACTATTGGATTCAATATTTTGGATCATTTTTTTTTCATTGTATTAATCAAAAAAATTCGAGGGCTTCGTTGCGCCATGTACGCAGACATCACGAGAATCCCTTCTTATCCTTGATAATTATTTTTTTCATTTTCCCCTTAAATGTAAAGTACACAATGATCACATGTTTCTCCTTGAAGCTTATGAAAAATACATATAAAATAAGGTTGTGATTTATTGGACCGGGTTTATTTAAGATGCTTTCTTAGACCGGGTCTATTTCAAATTCCTACTGGCACTATTATTATTATTATTATTATTATTATTATTATTAAATCTACAACCACGAACAAGGCATGCTAAGTTTGTATCATTTAACAGTAACTCAATTCTCTATTGGTAAAGATCTTACCTAATTAATCAATCAGACATTCAAAACAATTCATAGTTAACGACGCATTATAAAATTAATTTCCTTTACTAATACGGCAAATAAGATGGAACTCTCAAAGCAATTATTGAAGTCGAGTGCTGGTTGATAGAGCGATCAAAGTCCAGAAGGGGTTTAATAGCCATGGGTTGTCACAACCCAAGGTTCGTCCAAGGAGCTCAAGAAAGGTTCTCTTGACTAACTCCGAGCGAATGTTCTTCATGGGTTGCCCTGTAGGCCTGATAGACCGGACCTCTCTTCCCTCTAAGCCAGACCGAACTTTGTATCCGACCGGGTCTTAGGGCCCTCCAAGCCCAATTGGACTCCTTGGTTGAGAAGTTAGGAACCACCAAATAGATTGAGTCACTGAAAGTCTGCTACACGATACTCCACCACCTTATCTGATTGAACCTGATTGAGAGTGAAGTCTGATCGGATAACAGGAGAGGTTAGGGCCCATCGATGTTTGAAAGCCCCAAAAGACCTACATTTAAGGGATATCAACCCGTTCAACCCACCTAATATCTCTTTTAATGTCCTACATAATGGCTATCAGATAATCACTGGAATATTTCCTACACAGCCAGTATAGTGGAAGCTTCCATCATCTCTACATAGGGACTGGTATGTACAATTTGGGCAAGATGGCAGTATACCAGTATAGTTGATCTTATTAAAGTAACACACATGATACGTGCTAAGAAAAATAACATTATATAAGAAGTCCCTTCTCCACATGCAGTTAAGCACTCTTAGCATTCCCCACTGTTTTCTCATTACTATTCCTCCATCACCACTGCTCAGCTTACTAGCTAACTTGAGTATTGGAATGACTGTGTTGGGAATCCCCGTCTGTTGACGCTTTCTTATCCCTTTGCTTTATGTGACATGGCAAGTCATCTCGTGATTCGGGACTTCTCCAGCTCGAGGCCTTCTTATGGTTAGCGTGCAGACCATATCACCTACAGTGGGCAAGCCCTCTCACTAGTTGTCCATCTCCACCGACTGCAGATAGGAACAAATTTAGTGATGATCCGGCAAGGTTAGAAGGCCAACGTGGACGATTACGTGGATTCCAACAAAGCATCATGTGGCGAGCAAATGGAAGCAGCCTGGCACCACGTGACAAGAAGTATAACGATGTGGACTATCCCACTTAGTGGGTAAAATTGCCTAAGTCAGCCTAAGTCCCCTCGTCAGGGCGAACGGGCAGACGAATGTTAGAACGGTCGGACGGGACGAACGGAGCTTCATCCGGACGGCTAGAGATGTCTGGTCGGCCAGCATAACTCTAGTGGCCGGCTACCTGGATCGCCACTTCAACTTATCACCTCAACAATCCAGTCAGTGATAGACACAGATCAGTTGTAACACCCCAAAGTTTCCCCTCGAATGTAGTGATGTCTTGAACATATGACTAAGTATAAAATGATGATATTAGGTGTTATGCTTGTTAACTTGTAATGAATGAATGAATAATAATATGCAAACACATGTGCAAAAATAAAATGATTTCATGATTATAGGATGCATATGAATGAATGAAAAAGGATTGAAATGTATGCATGTGTATGAATAAAAGATGTAGCAATCTCATGTTGGGCTTGGTTATATAAGCTTGGAAAGAAATAAGAATAAAAAGAAAAGAAATGTAAAAAAGAAAAGGGAGGTGCCAAAGATTGAACCTTGGACCTCAAGGAAAAAGGCATGCCCATGTAACCAATTCACCCAGCAAGGGAGTGCTACTAAAGGAGGAGAACAATCCTTGTTAAAGGTTCAAGAATATGAAGAGACACTTGCCCCTTCATCTAGAAAAGGATAAGGAGAGATGCCAAGGGA
>JBBPFP011307842.1:0-10033 GCA_037974795.1 Kaempferia galanga
GGCAAGGTCAGTAAAAGAAATGTTAAGTTTTCCTGAAAAAAAACCACAAACAGTGTGCTTAAATTCGAGCCTAACCCCCGCCCCCCCCCCCCCCTCCCCCCCCTCTATAAAACTAAAATTCCTTTCATTATCCACCATCGTCAAAGCCTTAATCTTGTTTCATCTCTAAATTTTCATCACATCCATCATTTTTAATCAATTAATTTTCTATCCCATGAATAAGTTCTATTTTGACTGCAAATATTGTTGCTTGAATGTGGCTTCCCCTTTATGGTGGATGCCTATGAAATTTGCCACATTAGCCAATGCATCTACATGACCCTACAATGACATAGAAGAAATTCCATCAAGCTCGTCCATCTCTACAAAAGTTCCAACTATGGCACCTTCACCATTATCGTGCTGCCTCTAGAGATCTAAAGCGATTGTGTCATTCCAATTGTCACTAAACTCTTTCTACCTCTTTCTAGTCATCATTGATATAGAACAAATTCTTAAGGCATTTACAGTGATGTAACAAGGGTGTATGCTACATATGTTGTCCCTACAAAAATAGAGGGTTGAGGAAGACTTGACTATTCCACAACATTATATGCCTTCAATAGTATCACGGAACTGTTGTTGACCATAACACTCCATCATTGACATGCTTAACTAGATAAACTGTTTAGTGAGAATGAAGATAGTGTGGTACAAAACCAAAAGCAATATGAGGCAAATGATCAAGAGTTTTACAATCCAATCGTCACCAACTTCTCATATTTACTTAGCCTTTGGCTCATCACATGATGTACAACACCAAGAAGCACCAAAATCACCCAGCTATTCTTCCTTGGATCATCATAAGTTTAAGAAATATAGAAACACACACACATATGTGTGTATAAAGTGAGACTGATGTTGGATTAAAAAAAATAAAAGAAACGGAGAGGAGAGGAGCTTCTAGATTTCTCAAAAAGAGAGCTGATTAAGAAAAATAAAGAAATAGTTAAAATAATATCGAGCGAGAGGAAGAACTCTTCCTGTTTGATTCATGTTGAGGTGCCACAAGTTTCCATTACATATCCTTCAATTGTTTTATGTGTATAATCTAGGTTCCTTTTCATAATCCTTCTCTCAAATTAAACTAACAGGCAACTAAGTGTCTTCCAACCATAGTTATTTGAACCGGATTGAACATCAAACCAAAAAAAAGAACCAACTTTGGGACAACGATTATTAGTTGAGCCAATGGGTCAACGTTGAATAGAAAATCAAACCCGGCAAGTTAAACTGAAAACCAAGAATTGGGAAATAAAGTAATATAAAAATATCTATTTTCTACAATGCAATATGAACATGACAATTTTAACAAAAAAAAAAAAGATTAAATGTATAGAAAGTTCCACTATAGTTTGTGTAAGGTTTCGAATTTGGAAACTTAAGTCACAGAGGGGCGAATTCATTGCTAATATTTCTACTCAACAAAGGGGTTAATCAACAAGACGTGAAAGTATGGATAGAAAATGAAATTACAGGAGCATTTCAATAACACTTGTGAAAGCATGGGAAGTTATATAACAATTGTGAAACTATAAGAGAATTTTGAAAAAAATAATAAAAGTTTAGAGGAAAAATAAAATTTTCTCTATTTTTAGTATTATTGATTATTAGATTGTATCATTGATTCTTTTAAATTGTAAAAATACAATTTTATCCATTTATCAAAGTGTATGAATGGGTTGATCAAACCAGCCACCTTTTCTAGTTTGGCATAAATCTGCTAGTCCAATTGATCTATGACTTATTCATATACAAAAAAAAAAAATCTAAATAAAGAACCTAACAGAATCGAGAATCTGATGTGATTTTCATAGGTCGGCTTGGCCGATCTCATACAACTTTGACAATTATGTTTCAACCATTTAACTTTGATGATCACAACTTTGGTGAGATTAATTTTTGTTTGAATTTTGGATTCAACATTTCTCTTCTAGTAAAGTAGAATGGCAAACAATTCGGCCTCTTTTCAGCATACCCCTTCATAGAGTAGACAATTGAAACAACGATATCGCTTTTGTCTACCATCACTTAGCTCTATCAATTGTGATTTTGAAAAGATTTCTCAGCTAAAGTATATAATTAATCTATCATTTTAGAACTGCTACCAATAGTGATAAGGTGTGGTTAACTGAGTTCATAGAAGTTGTCACTAAAGAAGCTACGAGGTTAGAGGTAAAAGGTGTAGATTGTTCACTTCATTTCTCTAAGAAGGCTTGCAACAAGTTGAAACGTCAAGATTAAGAGGGAAGCGGAGTGATGAAAAATAGTCTCACTACTAGTTAACTTCTGTGGAAGAAGGAAACATTATGCAAGGAACTCTTACGAGGGTTCTCACATGCTAGGACAATGAAAAAGCCACACTCACCTAGAATAGGAATAAGGCAACAATAGCTTGGGCCAACCAATCACCAAGGAGGAATTGTTTTATTTGCTACAATAAGGAGGGATCGAGATGGGAGCACGAGGAAAGCGGAAGTTTCAGGAGGCGCTGTGTTGTGCAACAACAGGGAAGAGATGCGCTACAAACACTGGTTGGCAATCACAAGTTGGGCATATGCATGGCTTAGGTTGTCGCAACAGGCGGAGACGATGCACACCACACATGGAGGGAGAACGGGTTGCCACATTCTTAGTGTGGGAAGATGAACAGTGGATGGAAAGAGGAAGCATCAAAGGTATATGGACTAGATTTAAGCAGTGAATTGAATATTAAACTAGGAATTTCATTTCAATGTGACTTGATGTAGCACTAGGAGAGCATACTTGTTATACAGAATCAATAATAAAATTTAAAACTAGATCATGATTAGCACAGTTTATTTGATTTTCCTGTTTTATTTGCACCAAGTGTACATGCCATAGTTTGTTGTCATAGGTACAACTGACTTTGAACAATAAACATCAGACCTGAGGAGCAGAAGGACAATTCAGAATTGTTATAGGAAGAAATAGAAGATGGATAACTGCTATACTCGAACAACTGATTGGAACAGTGCAATACTGGAGACCAAAGATGAAAACAAGAAACTCAATGAGCAGTAAGTCAGCAACAACTCAATATGAACAGCCCTAGAAGGGAGGTCTTAGAAAATTAGAACAAGACACATGTACATGACATTTGATGCATATAATATCTTGGATTTTTTTTACGGTTTTAGTCTAAAAACATTATATCCTTGAAGTTTAATCAAATGTTCATCATGCATTAGAGAGATTAATTGGGTTGAAGTTTAATCAAACATATTAGAGAGATTAATTGGGTTGAAGTTTAATCAAACATATTAGAGAGATTAATTGGGTTTAAAGGTTGGATCTGAAGTTGAAATAATTTAAATAAAGCTGGTTTGTGTGTGTGTGTGTGTGTGTTAGCTGGATTATGATTCAATTTGGGCGGTCCTTTGGTTCTTTTAGGCTGTGGGTAAGGTGGGGGTTGAATGTTAGATTTAAGCTAAGCTTGAATTGGATTCTTTGCAGTGCTAAACTTCCCCCATCTCTTGACTTTTACTCAATCACTCCCACCCCTTGGGTGACAAGCTACTTCTCCCCTCCCCGCAAACCCTCCCTAAGACCTTCTGAGTAGGCAACAGCCTCCCCCTTGTAGTAGCCATTGTGGAGGAGCAGGACCTCCATTGGGAGTCTTTCTTCTCCAATTTTAGGTGAATTTTTTGTTCATTTGCTTCTCTTTTCTACAAGTATTGTAGTATTGTAGACCCATGTTGTACCCACAAATTTCCCCTTCTAGTAGAGAAGGTATGAGGGTTTTAAACCCTTAGCTGTTTGATGACTCTTTTTCACTTAGGGCAGCAGAAAGATGGTATTCTAGTGGCCCTTTCAAGTAGTGGGTGCCTATTCTAAAGATACTTTATAGATGTTAGGAATTCTAGGAAGTCAATAATTGTTCGTGTTAGAGTAGAAAAGGTTACCTGTTGTGTAGGATCTTAGTCAAGAAGGCTTTGGAATTGCCTAAACTTCCCTACCTACAAATCCAAAGCAAGTTTAGTGTTTGTGATTTTTGGTTTGATGAACCAAAATTCAATACTAAAGTTCAACCATATTTTAGATTTGTTGTGCGGAATTGTCAAGGGGAATTCTTAGTTCAAAATAAGTGGACTTAACAGTCCTTCATCAAGGTGGTTGTCTCTTGTTTGTCTTCTTTTATAAGATTCTCTTATGCATGACTAATATTTGATACATGTTGTAAATTACAAACTTCATTTGTGATCCTATTTTAAAAAGAGACCTGAAATGATAGTTGTAAATATTAATATGTGAAAGAATGTTTATCTGGGAATTCTAGTTTATTTTATGAACATGTAATTCTATGGGATTACATATGCAGAAATATATTTAGGGAGGATTTTATTTCAAAATATTTGGGAGGGATTTACATGAGCATGTAATTCTTGAATATCTATTATCTTTACTAACTCTTTTCGTTGTTGATACTTGATCAATTTTTTGCTGTACTTTTTCCTATCAAGTTGAATACTGATGGACCACCTTTGTGGATACATCTATATTAGATTATTAAACATATTCATGATGAATTGGTTAAATTTCTGAAATCTCAAGAATGGATAACTTAGATTAGTCCTGATTTAATTAACAAAACTGAGAATAGACCGAACAAGTTTAAATGGACTAAAACTCCAAGTAACAAGAACAAAGGATTTTTCTAATGGTGACTAGTATAAGAAGAAATAATTGGAATGGTGAAGACTACTAGTCAGACTATCTTATCTTCGTCATTAGCTCAATGTAAGCTAGGTGGGACTTCATTCTATTCACACAGGTAGGTCTTCAGCCCATTTCTTTCTTTCTTTCTTTTTTTACTTCAGCAAAGTGCAGTAGATGAAGCATTGGCCTATTCGCACTTAAGTAGAGTTTCATCCGTTTATATTATATGTTAGGGCTTTGACCAATGTATCCGATGATTAGGGGTGGGCATCGGCCGGTTTGGTCTAATTTTACTCTACTATGGTTCGATTTTTTCAGTTTCAGTTTTGAAAATTTCTAATTCAAAACCAAACCATTTTATTACGGTTCGGTCTAGTTTTTTTTAATACAGTCCGGTTTGTATGGTCGGTTGGTTATATACGGTTTATATAATGAATTCAATTGACTTAGTGCAATTGTAAATATTAGTTTAGAGACAAAGAAAAAGTATCAATTTATTAAAATAGTTATAAATTTAAAACTGAAATGGAAACTAAAATATAAAAAGAGTAATACTAAAATTTTGTTATCTTGTAACAATAAGTAAATATGTAAAGTGATAAGTAAGAAAATTACAAATAATTAATAGCGCACTCCACTTGTATGACCCAATATCCATAAAAATTATATTTTAAATATAATACAGTAATTTGGTTTTTTTGATTTTTTGAGAGCCAAAACCCAAAACCGAACTCAATAAATGAAATTTAAAAAATTTAAACCGAAATCGGCCGAAAAACCGAAAAAACCAAACCAAAAAAACCAATTTTTTTTTGTTCAACTGGTTTTTTCGGTTTTAACTGAATTATGCCCACCCCTACCAATGATACACTTTGTAAATTGATAATCTTAGCTACATATAGGGTCCATCTAACTTACAAGAAGGTACTATGTTGATTCCCTTAAAGTTGATTAGTTGTTGATAATCTTAAGGTAATCAATAGTGATAATACTAAGCTTGGTTAATTGCTGATAACTAAAAGATTGATAAATGGTGATAATATATAGTTTGTTCATTAATTGAAAGTTGGATAAAATGGAGATGACTTTAACTTGCTATTGTTATTTGAATTCTTCTAAAGATATATGATTTATGCACATATATTCTGAACCCAACATGCACAATGTGCTCAATTTCTAATGCTTTTTACCAACAGTTGTAAGTTGATTATTGAGTTGGTTGTGCCTTTGATGGTAATTTCCCATTTGAAGTGCACGGTTAAGTTGTTTGCTTTGAAATTACTATATGTCATGTGTGCCAAGCAAAGTATACCTTTTAGTTGACTGAACTTGGGTTGGGCATGACAATTTTAATCTAAAAAATAGTGTAATACTGATTAAAGTTCTAAGACAAGCATTTGTATACTAAGCAATATCAATTATTCCAGATGAAAATGGTATGTTGGAAAAAGCACATAAAATAGTGAAAGAATCATCAAAAATTAACTTACAATCAGGTAGCACCTAAATTATTTCCTTGTCCTATATCATGGTCTTCTAACTCCTAAGATCATTGCATACCTGAACTTCAATAGCCACTTCGCGGGAAATTGTTAACATTTGGACTGTTCTCCGTTCCTTGAGACAATCACGAAAGGTTGGCATTTTGATTTTCTTGCTAATGCGAAAGTCTGCTTTAGCAAGATGTAACATAGAAGCTCTAATCAGGTACAGAAATTGAGCTCATTCGCTGAATACTGGTGATAGAACTTAGGAGATTTCAATGGCACTGAGCACAAATATCACCTGTTAAATAGTCGGTGATAAACGTGTACAAACAGCTGCGAGCAAGTGCACCACTGGGTTGTTTATCAAGTATATTTTGCAAGGATCCATTGAACATCATGAAGAGAGAATGTATTTCCTTGAGTATGTCTTGTAAGGCATCACACCTCCATATTGACTCACTGTCCTTAATTTTCTCCACTATCTGCACTACCAGAAAATTTTCAACAGTATCAATGGTAACATTTGTTTGTGGAATATAAATGTCATTTAATCTAAGATCAATTCCTCTAATGCAACTTTAGCAAAAATAAAAATAAAAAATAAAAAAAAGATTTTTCCTCCGTGAAGGTGAATGACGTAACCAATATAATATAGGCAGCTTAGCAGCAAACCATTTTTATAGCTTATCAACATAATATTATCATAGAAAAAGGTGAAGTCATCACCTTAGAGGCCCCTCCAGGGCAATCTCACACTCTCTGGAATGGGGTAAATCACCGGGAGCATTTGCCCTAGCGCAGCGGCCCTTTGTATAGAAGAGGTCACGCACCAATAAGGCATTTTGCACCCGCTGAAAATTGACCCCAAGACCTATTAGCGCAACCACCCATGCAGGTGTGCCAACTCGTGGGGGCAATCAACATAATATTATTGAACATAAGTCACATGAATAGAGACAAAAATATCTAACAAAGGTATCTTAGAAAGGGCCCTAAAATTTAGTTATCTTTTTCAACTGTATTGAACAATGATGTTGGCATGTTGCTTGTGATAGTGATTTCTACTAGGCATTCTTGACAATCTCATATGAAAGAGCACAAGAAATAATTATTCATACTGAAAAATAGGGAATGTATCTCCAGTTCTCAAATTTTTCGACATTCCAATAAGTAATAAGAATGAATTAACAATAAAGTAGAAAGTTAGTTTTTCCCTTCTTATACTGTCATGCATGTAGTTAATGCATCATCCACTTAAGTCACAATTAAAAGAGCATTTGTGATTTGGTAGTGCTTAAACTTAGACATGAGACTACTTCACACTAGCTCACTATCATATGCAGCTTAATTACATCAACGTGATAATAGAATGCGTACCAAAACCATCCATATATCCGGCTCTGCTTGATAGAACACATGTGAGTGTCTCTCTGCTTCAATGACCTCACAAGCCGCATCAGGAGAAAAAAGTCTGCAAAAGATTAAAGAAAGTAAAGCAATGACCAAATTCGAGACTCAAGGTGCTAAATTGTTATTCCTAAAATAAGGCGGTGGCAGTTAAGATATACATTAGGTGTATGAAGCAGGGATTGTGAAACCAAAAATTAGGGAATTGAATTGAGATCCATATTCCTGATGCAGGATAAGAGACAAACCTTGTGAACGTAATCATTCCACCTGAAAGCCCTATGACAGATAACTGCACAGAATAAGGGCAATCTGGAGGATAAAAGAACAATATTTTATCTAGCTCTTGCCCTTCATGTTGTCCCCTTCTCGAGTCAAAAACGCACAACTGGATGCCTTCATTAGCATCCATTGTAGATGGCAATCCCATTGCTATTATCAATCAACAACTCAGAAACAAAGATGAAAGTAAACAATCAGATGTATTAATCAACAAGTGGCATACAAACATATGGAAGGCACATTCATCCAAAAATATTCATTTTTAAATTAGTTCATCTCAGCTTGAATTGGATAAGCACCTTTAGCGGTCATTCTAAGAAGCAAGTCTCTTCTCAGCCTAAGGCAATCAAAAACCCTATTTTCACTTGAACTATTGGAACACTCACTCCGCCATTTTGAGGATTTGGTTTTTCATACCCACGTTAGAATGCAGAATTTACTGCTCTGTGGTGTAGTAATTCCTTAAAACCTAATTGTAAGCCTAACAATCATAAGAGATTGCAATCTATTCTAGTGCAGCCATCTTGAATTGATCAAAATCAGGAGTTTACACTGCAGATTCAATTAAGTATGAATTGGGAAAATAAAAGGAAATTTAACATAAGCCCAATGGAAGTGCAGGTAAAATTTGCTAGTTAGTTAAAATACAACAAGCTTAAGTGCATGAAGCAGTGACATCCAAAAAAGAATAAGTTTGAGACCTTGATTTTATACTGAAAATTATATATTGTTTATGTATTGAATCATCATCATCAAATCATACCTTCCTAGAGTAGCAGATATGCCTTCCGACCAACGAATATTCTGCCAAATCTGAAAATAAACTGGACTTGAAAAATAGTAGAACGGTCCAACAAGAATACAAATGAATCTTAGATTAAGTCTGCGCTCATCTCACATGAGGTTAGGAATTGAGGGAAAGAGTGGAGAGACGATTGGATAGCGAAGTGGGGGGTCGGATACGTGGCGATGAGGTCAGGGCTCTGGCGGCGAGGCTTCGGCTGCTAATTGAGCTCAATGACGAGGCGGCAAGGCGAAGGAATCGTGCGATCTCACGTGGTCAGGGATCGAGGGATGAGGGAGAGGACGTTGGAAAGGTTTGGAGCAGCGAGGGAGGTCAGGGATCACGTCGCGTGTTGGACGGGTAGATGGGAAAAAATAAAAAAAAAAAAACAAAAAAGGCATTCTTTCAAGGAATCGACTCGAGCTTAAGATTGAGCTTATTTCATTTCCAAATTTTTAGAATAATATGAATAATTTAAAATTTATAAATTACTAAAGTTTGTATATATTTAATTAAATTTTTTAAAAAATTATAATTAAGATTTATATAAGTGAATAAATAAGTTTATTTATAAATTTTATTCATAATCTTAATAAATCAAATTTATTAATATTTAATTTTTTAATAAGTGTTATTTTATCGATAAATTATCCTAAAATTTCTAATAGCAAACTCAACTTCCTTCTCAGTTCCTGCATCAGAAAAAAATTTATTCTCATCCCTTATATATAAATTTTTCTTTACTTCAACTCTCTAACGCACACTGATTTACCTAATCATCTTAATTTTTTTTAGGTACAAAAGGTTCAAAATTAGGTATAATTACTTTTAAATTCAACATCATTTCACTATAATCTAGTATATTTTCTATTAACTGGGGAGCTCCGATCAATTAGGAATCGATATCAGTTTGTTGTAAGAGAACAAAAGTCCTCATTATTTTTTATTGAGCACAACTTTTTTCCACCCGACCAATCGATTGAAAGCTCGTAACAATCGATTAACTTATACTAAATAGATTGACCCAATCGATTCAGCATAATCCAATGGATTGGTGAGGCAGAAAAAGATTCATGCTCAATTTGATAGTGAAGGCTTCAAAAATCTAGTCTGAGCTCCCGGATCACTAGGGCGCCTAACCCGAGACCAGACCAGACCCGAAGGGATCGGGGCACTCAGAGTCGATGCGTTGACTTTCACTCGAGTTGATCCCGATCACCTCTGGTCGCTTGGGTGATATCGGACATCCGGAATAGGGCTCACCCGAACCCATTTTTCGTCCTTTCCTCGAGCAGCCTTCCCTCCGACTTCTCGTCCCTCGGACCGCCGCGCACGCCTTCTCGTCCACCGGAGT
>JBBPFP011307949.1:0-10030 GCA_037974795.1 Kaempferia galanga
CGAACAGATAACTCGATAACCAACAACAATATTAAAATGGGGGTACTTTTGTAATCCGAAATAATATCTCAATAACCAAAATGATATATTGAAAATATAAAGGGGTGAGATTCATTCCTCTACCCCTATAGAATTAATTGGGCCAGAAGTCCAAATACCTAGATTAACAAAATAATAATAATAATAATAAATAAATAAATAAAAACTCTAATTTAATTTTTTTAAAAAAAACTCTTATCGCAAACAGTAGTTTGCTAGATTTACTCGACCAAATGCGCATATATAAGCAGCCACTGGCGGATCGATTCTGTATGACCATCTCCATTTTCCATTTTCCATTTTGCCTTCACCTTGGGGAAGCAGCGAGCATTGGCCGCGTCCTCCGCCAGCGGTCATCTCGCTCCAGGGACGACCCGAGTTTTGCTCTGTTCTGGATAAGATCCTTGGAATCCGTCCTCCTTGTTTCTCGACCGTTGCATGCGATGAGATCAATGTCTCTGGTTCCCGTCGTCCCCTATTAATTGTTACTCGCTAGCTCTCTGCAAATTAAATTAGATTTTGGTCGCCGGCCGGCCGGAGGAATCTGATTGAGGTTGATCGACTGTGCTCGTGACTGATGACCATGGGCTACTGCTGGACGGAAGCTGCAGAGTGCAAGGTGGCGAAGGATTCGCACGAGATCGACGGGTGCGTGTGGAGCCCCGGCCCGGTCATCGTCGGCGCCGGCCCGTCGGGGCTCGCCGTCGCTGCCTGCCTGAAGGAGAGGGGCATCCCCAGCGTCGTCCTCGAGCGCGCCGGCTGCATCGCCTCGCTGTGGCAGCTCAAGACCTACGACCGCCTGCGCCTCCACCTGCCCAAGCAGTTCTGCGAGCTGCCGCGGATGCCCTTCCCGGCCGGCTTTCCCAAGTACCCCGACAAGCAGCAGTTCGTCAGCTACCTCGAGGCCTACGCCGGCGCGTTCGGCGTGCGCCCGCGCTTCCACCAGACGGTCGTCGAGGCCCGGTACGAGGCCGCGGTGGGGCTGTGGCGGGTGCGCACGTCGGCAGGGGAGAAAGCAGAGGGGGGCAGAGAGTACTTCTCGCGGTGGCTGGTGGTGGCCACCGGGGAGAACGCCGAGGCCGTGGTGCCGGACCTAGAGGGCGCCGCGGGCTTCCGCGGCACGGTGGCTCACACCAGCTCGTACAAGAGCGGCGACTCGTACAGGGGAAAGCGAGTGCTCGTCGTCGGCTGCGGAAACTCCGGCATGGAGGTCTGTTTAGATCTCTGCGACAACAATGCGCTGCCCACCGTCGTCGTCAGAGACTCGGTCAGTGCAACTTTCCTTCCTCCATTTGATCGGCGATCGACAATGCCGCCGTCAGACGGCACGATTTGATAAATTCCCTTTCGTGATCAGGTCCACATCTTGCCGCGCGAATTGCTCGGCTGCTCCACCTTCGGGCTGTCGATGTGGCTGCTCCGGTGGCTGCCGATTCGGGCCGTCGACCTCTTGCTGCTCCTGCTCGCTCGCCTCTGGCTCGGCGACACCGACAGAGTCGGCCTGACGCGTCCCCGCCTCGGGCCCCTCCAACTCAAATTGCTCCGCGGGAAGACGCCGGTGATCGACGTCGGCGCGCTCCGGAAAATCAAGTCCGGCGACATCAAGGTTCGGTATGCGCGATTGACCTGATTGATCATGAACGAACGGAACACTACTGGATCAATCCATCTTCAATCCTCTGCTGCAGGTCCGGCCGGCTCTGAAGAGATTAACGCCGCGCGGAGCAGAATTCACGGACGGCCGATCGGAGGAATTCGACGCGGTGCTCTTCGCAACCGGCTACAAGAGCAACGTGCCTTGTTGGCTCACGGTAACGTATTTACGAGCATGCCACACCATCATCTTCTTCGAATTAACTGCATGCCGGCGCCTGCACAGGAAGCCGAGGGATTCTTCTCGAGCAAAGACGGACTGCCGACGAGGCCGTTCCCCCACGGGTGGAAAGGCGGGAGGGGGCTCTACGCCGTCGGCTTCACGAAGCGCGGCTTGATGGGCGCCTCGATCGACGCGAGGAGGATCGCGGAAGACATCGAAAAATGCTGGAAAGCAGAACTACTGAAAGAATCCTTCGCGATATTCCCACCAATGAATCAATCGATCGATCGATCATCGATCAGTCAATAACTAATTAACTAACTAACTAATTAATTAATCAATAGATAGATCGACTTTGCACTACTGTGAATACTGAATTTCATTACAAACAATTGTACATAAAAAGAACGTACCATCTTGCTAGCTAGCTAGTTGAGTGGCTCATTGAAGGAAGGAGCTAGCTGTTTTCATGGTCGGTCTCTCTCTCACTCTCTATGTATGAAGCTCGGGAATAAATGAAATAACTTTTAATTCTATCTTGGATATATAGTTCATGTGAATGTTGTAACAAATTGATGGAGTACCTTCTCAATTACGCAAATCTTAAGATGTGGAAGTCCAACATTATGAACTGTGAAATTGTAGATAATACATATCTACATGGAGTTGTTATGATACTATTGTATTGTTTGTGTGTCGATTTAGCTTAGAATGAAAGAAGGGGATGCTATGGCATTCTCATTTTTCAAAGGGGTGTCGTGAGTATGCAAGCAACAATGCCACACTCCGTGAAGTAATCACATAACTAAGGTTGTGGAAGGGCTGAGCTTGTAAGACTCACATTTTGAATTGGATATTGGATTAGAAATTTTCCTATTCATCGGGATGGCAGGCCGACTTGCTCTGTCCTGTCAAATGATAGATTTTTTATGGGCCGATCCGTCCCGCCTCGGATAAGGTACAACTCGACTATATCCGATCGTCGACCGAATTTGTTAGGTTCTTAAAATCAATATGATTCATCAAATTATATTTGATATTTAATTAAAAATCTTTTACAATTTACCTAAGTTGTATTTTTTATTTCTTGAAGAAGAAGAAGAAGTAGCTATATCTTTAATATATTAATACAACTTTATCTGCGTCCCACGGGGAAGGGGGAAGGGGGAAAGAAGAAGAAGAAGCAAGGCAAAGAGCATGTCTTCCCTCCACTTCTTGTCGCCCACCTCGCAAAGCCCTACCCCTAATGCCAACCATCCCTTCCCCGCCAAGAACCCCGTCGCCAGACCCACCGTCCACTCCTCTATCCCTCGCCCAACCGCCCAGTTGCCCTTCGACGGCTCCACCTCCGACGCCGCCAGATCCATCTGCTCCTCCAAAACTGCCAGCCTTAGGCCCGGGCGCTGCGTTTCTCCACCGAAAGACTCCAACTTTGTGGGGTTCCAGCTCTTCCGACCGTGGCAGCGCCGCCAGCGGATCGGGTGCAGCGGTGGAGTAGAAACCCGAGGCGGCGAGGTCGACGCGCCGCCGCCGTTGGGCTCGAAGAGCGGTGGCGGCGGAAATGAGGGTGGCGAGGGAAAGGATGGAGGGGATGGCGAGGAGGAGGATAGGAAGAAGGGTATTCTCCCGGAATGGGCCAGCATCAGCAAGGATGATGTCAAGACTATTCTGGGGGCGTTGGCGATTTCCCTAGCATTCCGAACGTTCATAGCTGAACCGCGGTACATCCCTTCTCTTTCTATGTACCCGACGCTCGACGTTGGAGACCGCATTGTTGCCGAGAAGGTACCTTTCTCTGCCTTGTATTTGCTGATACCGAATTGATTGTCAATAAAGGTTCAATTCTTGTCTTTTTTTTCCTTCTCTTTTCGAAGATAATGATTTGGTAGTTGTCTTCTTTTTAAGAGCTTGATGCTGTTGTAAAATGATTGCTGGAGCAAATTGTGTGTCCCAGTAGGATGAGGGATGCTGCTAAGCTATAATTGAGTTCTTCATCACTCTCCGAGCTTCGTGTTCTTACCTTAACGTTTGATTCCAGAGACACCGAGAATTTTCTATTAAGTCACTAAATTACCTTATCATTTGGGATTGGTTTCACTCAAAATTTTGTGTGAGTTAAGGTTATGCCAAAAGCTTGATTTGATGGAGATGTACCTTGCTTAGCATAGCAACTACTCCGTGCTAGCCTGATGTGTAATCTTTGAATAGCTTGTAGCTTGGAACAACCAAGTTAGATTCCATAGATTTTACATGATAACTACTAAATGAAGATGCTTAACAGCTACTAACATTTTGTTTTTTCAGCTATCTTTCTCTCCTTGTCTTTTTTATTAGACAAAATCATTGAGAACCTTAATTGGATATCATCAAATTTTGTTTTCTTTATCAATTCAATGTTATAACTTACTGACCTTGTATTTATGTCTAACCTACACTTACCTCATTTTTAAAGGTTTCATATTACTTTAGACAGCCATCTGTAAATGACATAATCATCTTCAAAAGCCCACCAGTATTGCAGGTAATAAAAGCCTTTATGTACTAATTGCATCCAGAATTATTAAGACTCCTTTTATGCTGATTCTGAAATGTACTGTATACAGGAAGTGGGTTATACAGATGATGATGTATTCATTAAAAGAATCGTTGCCAAGGAAGGTGACACTGTGGAAGTGAGTAAATCAATAATGCTGTTCTCTATTGTGAAGTTCTTCACATTGATAATTTTACTTATATTTTGTTCTATTTCTTTTTGATTTGGTTTTTGGATCCATTTCACACTAGCTATTGCATTCCTCTCGTTCCCTGCAATTCAAAATATAAGCAAAAAGTCACATGTTATAAATTCTCAACTTTGTTCATTTTCATTTTATGAGCAGTTATGTTTGATATTATCTCGACTTGCAGGTCCATAATGGCAAGTTAGTAGTAAATGGAACTGTCAAAAATGAAGACTATATTCTTGAGCCACCATCATACGAGATGAACCCTATTGTAAGTAGCTCATCGTTCATATGAAGTAACTTTAGCCTAAAACATCACAAGTATACATTTATTTGCTGCAGAAAGATGTTCATGTTTCACTAACATTCCATGGTACTTTATTAATATTGCTTAGGCTAAACTATGGAGAGAAACCAAGACCCTATATTTTCTTTGACAGAAAAATCTCTGTTTATTTGCCCATATTATTGTCACCAGCAATGTGTCTGTCTATTGGTTTAACTTTGTGTCGGTTTGTTAAATGTTTCTTCTATTTTGTGTATAACCTTACCAAACAAATTAAAACCTTTATTTCTGCAATTGCCTAAAGCAAATTAAAAGTTTTGTTATTGTCTGTCTGGGTTGGATTGAAACACATGGCTGCAACAAGTTTACTTGTTCTTTCTGAGAGTTCCTTATAAAATTTAACTATATCCAAATTATTTAACTGTTTTAAGCATGGATAAGAGGATCAAACAAAGTGATATTCACAATCTGCCATACTGAACCAAAGTGAACAACCAAACTAAGGATTGCGATTTCCTTTAGTTCATCCATTTTCTGATTGAACCAACAATAGATGCTTCATCTCCAACCTTCCTACCAGTTTTCCTAGTTTTCAGCATTCTTAATTGTACTTTGTTTTTAATTTAGTATTCCTTCTACTACAGCAAGTACCTGGTAACTCTGTGTTTGTCATGGGCGACAATCGCAACAATAGTTATGATTCACACATATGGTAACTCTCTTTGATATCTACTCTCATTAGTTTTCCACTCATTTTATAATCTAAGCGGTCAGTATGTTTAACGTGCGTCTAACATAAACTGCTCTCAGGGGTCCGCTGCCTGCGAAGAACATACTTGGCAGGTCAGTTTTCCGATACTGGCCACCTACTAGACTTGGCAGCACAGTTTTTAGCGAAAAGAGTGAAGGCGCAAAGCCAGATAGCAGTTTAGTTGCCAAATGACATGTACATGCTGCTTTTGAGTTCTCAAGAGGATGCAACTAGTGGAAATTGAACTGATTCCCTTGTTAAGTCACACAATGGGGAAGCCACCAAAATATCATTCTTGAATATTTTCTATGTATTTAGAAAATATACAATCATTTTTTTTTGTAACAATCGCGTAATGCGGATGCCAATTATCTTCATTTGTCTAACTTGTTCCTTTGATGAATTCGAATACTCAGGGATATCATTACCATGAGACTGGTTTTGATTGTTTTATGCACCAATTCTGAAATATCTTTTGTGCAACCTGCTTCTTAGGATCATCCTATCATTAGTCGGCTAGTTAGTCAATTGGAAATAGTTTATTGACTAGAAGTAATTTTAGTCGATTGTGAATGTCTTTTAGAATCATCAAACATGTGTTGTTGTTAAATGTTTTTTATGGGTTATGAAATGGCATTTAATTGTATTTATGGTTTGATTCCGTATAAGCTAAGTTATTTGGCATTTTATTTAAAATTTAAGTTGGACTGGATCCTAAAGGACCTATTCGTCCAAACACTGAGGGACGGGTAAGATGCTGACATGGCATCTCTAGATAACCATGCCCCAGAATATCGGTCGCCTCGCTGCGCCGTAACCCTAAAGCAGCTAGCTTGATCGTCGGCGACGAGCCGACGAAGATGGTGTGCATCTGGAATTTCTTCTAGTTCTTCTTTTTCTGCTTCTCCTTGAAGCCATCTGGATTCGTTTTGTTTCTCGTTTTTGCAGACTTTCAAGCGCAGGAACGGCGGGCGCAACAAGCATGGCCGCGGCCATGTTAACTTCATTCGCTGCTCCAACTGCGGAAAGTGCTGCCCCAAGGTTTCATCCGTTGGATCTTCTAATTTTTTTCTTCAATAGCTAGTGCTGCTAGTTAGTGATGTTTCGCTAGAGCTGTGTGATAGGATTTATGCAGCATTTAGAACCGATCGGAGGTTATATATCAACTTCAGTTACATCGGCGAAGCATGCATCTTTTTTTTTTCTTGTTTGTCGAATCTCTTTTATCAATGTTCTTTATGACCTTTTTTTTTTTTTGGTAAATGTAACGACTCACCTTATGCTTCGTTATTGGTGTAGGACAAGGCGATCAAGAGGTTTCTAGTGAGGAACATAGTGGAGCAGGCAGCCGTCCGGGATGTGCAGGAGGCCTGTGCATATGATGGTTGGCGCCTTTATTTTGAATTATTTTGGCCGCAATGGCAAAAAATTTCTACTCAAATCTCCGAAATTCCTTCTAGGATACACTCTTCCTAAGCTATACATCAAGATGCAGTACTGCGTGTCCTGTGCAATCCACTCCAAGGTTGTTAGGGTGAGGTCTCGCACCGACAGGAGGAACCGTGAGCCTCCACAGCGTTTCAGACGACGGGTACTGCTCTGAGTACTTCTACACTTTTATATATGCTTGGCTTCTTCAATTATTCCTTCCTATCTAGTTGCTAATTGTATAGTTTTTCTATTGGAAAGATTTTAGAAAGTTACAGGTGACTTTTTTTTTTTAACATGTATATTGAATCATGGACAGAGGAATCCGTCTTTGACAACATTTCAGATCATTTTATGGTGCCGCCAAGTATTCTTGCTAAAATCTCATGTGTAAATTTAAATGGATTTTAGTGATCGGTGCTGAGGACATTGTCATTGTGCCCCTAGTGATTTCAGTCCGTGACAATTAGCTATCTGTTCGTGACAACTTGGGTTGCTACCAGTGTGATTAGAAATCTCTTGTTGCCACCCTGTAGATTAGTATTTCTCAAGTTATACATGGGTGTTTTAAGATGTCATCTACAATATATGCTAGAACTAAATGATTGAGAGAGCTATATATACCCAAGATTTATTAGTACTATCTATTGTCCAAGGATTACAGATAACCAGTGATGCTATTTTCATGTCTCTGTTGTTATCCAGTTTTCATCTTCTAGTTGTTTGGAGTCTCTATCATCTTGCTATGTTATTTGGCATTTGATGATGCTACACATGCTCTAATGAGTGGATATGTAATGTAAGATAATTTAATTAATTGTTTTAGAAGATCAATTAAGCTGTGTTTGCTGTGTTGTTGGCAAACCTATAACAGACTAGAAATATGCTAGATTGGCTAGAAGATCAGGTTGGGAGGAGATCGGTCAGTTTGACAGAAGTAATAAGTTTGATTTGACCTAATTGTCTATGGTTTCATCGAGATGGGTTTAGTATCAATACATCTAATCCAAAAAGGTTTTCACCATGCAATTAAATTGTCCAAGTGGATGCAGTTTCCCTGTTAGTTAACAATTTCTTAGTGGGATAAATCGCTTGCTTGGTTGTTGCTAGTTAACAATTTGTTTAGGCACGTATTAGTTTTTCATGATTAGACTCGTTTAATTCCCTTGAGATTTGATTTCGGATTTGAAGAAGCAAAAACATTGAGGTTGGTTAATTATTATTCTCTTTTGCATAGCCGTTAAGATTGTCTTAATTGGTATTCTGGTGTGGTTTGTCCAGAAATGTCACAGAAGGTCCTAATTGCTTGGAACGCTAGGACTCCGATTAATGATTTCCTTGTAATGTTCTGCAGGAGGATCAGGCAAGGCCTGGCCAAGGACCACGTCCTGCAGGAGCTGCTGGACCTGGACCTGCTCCTGCTCGCCCGTGATTCAAGGTTCTTGATTACTGGTTTCGATAGGTTTCCTAGACAATTTACATCCGATGAGTTTCCTTTTAATCAAACTGTTGTTTTTGCTCATCTTTTTGTACTTATTTATGTGTCAGTATGAACTCTCTGTACTCTTTATAAAAAAAAAAATGTCATTCCCTTCCTGCAAAAGGTCGAACGCCAACCTGTCCCACTGGCTGGCCCCACAGGAGAGTTAAATTAGGAAATCGAGCAAGTCATCACATAGGAGAGTATTTCCGATTCGTCGGAAATTAACTCTTGTCTATTTTTACAAATCTATCATGTTGTTCAGTTTTGATATGTCATTCTCATTTCTTTCTAAGCTGTGTTGGTCTATTTTACCTGCCCAGGATAGAGCATACATTTGCAAAGTATAATTTATATTTTTTTTTTTCAAAAATCTTAAGGGCCCCATCTAAATTTGTCGATCAAAAAATATATATATTATGTTTTCCTTTGGTCTAATTCGTCAATTGAATTCATGAATTTTGTCTAAATAGTGATTTTATTTTTATCAGTTTTATTTTCCCGTAAATATTTTTCATTTTCTGATTGTTGTTGAACTTTAATCTTTGCTTTTTTAATTGTGTTTTCATCTTTCAAATTTTGTTGTCATTTTTTGCTTTTCTTTGTAATTTTGGGCAAGTTTTGAATTAGCAATTTTAATACAATTGTTTTAAATTCCACATAAAATAAAATCTTTAATTTTTTGGATTATATAAAAGCAAATTTTTTCTTATTAGAAACCTATTTATTAACAATTTGTATTTGTTAATAAATTATAAATTTATGATAGTAAATTTGCGCAATTTTAATCTAACATTTACAAATATCTCAAGACCATATTTATATTTGAAATATTAAATTATTTAAAAAAATTAAAATTAAGATATTTATAATATTGTCTTTTCAATCCTAGCCCTGTGTATTTTTCTATTTTTATAATTTTTTTATAGCTATATGACTTCCTTTTATAATTTTTTCCACCAAACTCTAATGGCCACATTCCTTTCTTCCACCAATTTCATCTTTTCATAGAGACTTTATTGATCAACCTTTTGCTAAAATAAACACACTCTCCATGAATCATCTAAAGCTTTGTCATTTTCCTCATGCATCCATGTTGCATCTTGCAATATCCAAGAGCATGTTTCTCACATCTTTACTATGCTAAAAGGGACTCACGAATCTTAAGTAACTCTCACCGCTATAGCAAAATAAAGAGAGTAAATTACTACGGTCAAGCACGTCTCTATCTAGATATGAGAGATTTTATTCCATGTCATTTGAAGGGACATCATCCATACCCAAAGTAGCACCAATGATGCTTCGTTAATTATTTGTTTCTATTAATATTATACATTGGCGGTAAAAGGCGACTTCGCTCGTCCCAGCGCCCCCGCCAACCCATTTCAAGGCCAACATGGAGGAGGTAAATCACGGGTGGCTATTTACTAGCACTTGGAATAGTGACTAGCATATAAGGGAGATATTTTACCTCGGTTTTATCGAGATTTAAACTCCAAACCTCATT
>JBBPFP011308166.1:0-10028 GCA_037974795.1 Kaempferia galanga
ACTAGAGTAAATCGGGAAGCACTCACGGCGGACGGTCCAGAAACCCAGCATCCCTTAGTTGCAAGTCTCATTTGGAGGAAAAATTTCTGCAAATGCACCATAACTGGGAATCGAACCGTGAGTGCCTGAGAGACAGCTACACATCCTTACCGCTGCACCATAACCCTGGGGTAACCCGCTGGGAACTCTAGCAGCGCCTGCTAAGCGATTTTGAGAGAGGACGTTGAATCAGATGATCACTACTACTCAAGTTAGATGGCCCACGCACTTTTCGCTATCGGTCTATAAGAATACTCCCGCACTCGTCCATAAGGCTTCCAATTTTTTTTTTGATATCTTTTCATATAAAAATATTAATATATTTTTTTAAAAGCATCATGAATCTCTAATTATGGCAATTCAATAGTATGAAATAAGATTATCGAAGTTTGTTAAAAGAAACCTATTAAAGATACCTTGATCGTTTAGTAGTGAATTGATGTGGTTCTTCTTAATCTAATCTCTGTAATTGACCTGTTATGAAAGTTTACCAGAAAAAATTTGCTTTTATAAAATGTTAATTAGACTATAAATAAGGTGACATTCTAAACAAAGGAAACAAGCCTTTCGGAAGAAACAAAAATAATGAACACTCTGCGAATTTATTCTCGATCTCCCGTTAAACCAAAACGGCAATAATACAAAATAAACGCACGAGAATGACAATTTTCGGATAAAAAGTGCAAAGAGTTCATATTGACGTTCAACAAACAAGAAAAGACACTACAAGAATAACCAGAAAGAAGAGTGACAGTTTAAGTTTGATTAAAAAGGATAACTAGTGCAAATTTTTTCCAGGAAACTATCAAATCCAACGCAAGGAAACCATTCATCATGGACGGGGAGGTGCAGGGCCGGATCCAGGAGCTCCAGCCGGGCGAGGTGGTCCTTGGCCAGGCCTTGTCTGATCATCCTGCAGGAACACACAGGGAAATTCATTGGAGTCAGGGAGTTTCGACCAATTAGAAACTTCTGTGACATTTCTGGACAGTGGTAAACGCATACTGAAATTATACCAAATCGGATACCAATCAAATAATCACAAAGGTTAACGAAAGAGAATAATAATTAACCTCACAAAATTATGCACACATTCTAAAGGGAGATGGTCAACAGAAAATTAGCTAGGTTCTAATTTTGAGATCTAGAAAAGGAGGTGCACTGAAAGGGGCACTCATTCTAAGATATATAAAAGGATTAATTCACATGAAAAAGATTTCTAAGAGCATTCAGGGTCTGATCATCACTTCAGAGCCACTATCTCCACCTCAATCTAGCTAGCATAACCTAACTTCACCTCGACCTACTCTACCGAAATTAATTTTGCACCAATTCATCTCGTATGATCTACTCCTCTTCCAGACAACTTTAACCAACTTAGCGCAATCTAACCTGAAACTACACCCATCTCAATAAAACTCCAAACAAGTAGGTCAAAACAAACTTATTATTCACTCAAATTGACCGAGTTAGTTTCCTTGGCAGTTCAGCCTATCCAACTAGCTGCTGACATATTTCCACATCTGTTATAGATTTGTCGATAACAGGCTATAACATTGTATCTCACAAAAACACTGCTCAATTGATATTCAGAAATAATTAATTGAATCCATATTACAGTGCCCCTCATGATATGAAACCAAGAAAAGACATAGATGATACGAAAGAGCGATTGCAGGAAAGAGCTATAAAAAAAGTGAAGGTAGTGATCTGACAAAAATAGATGACGCTGTCAGTCTAAGAGATTAAAGATGCAAGATTGAGTTCACGAGCAGCTATGGTAAGCCCATCCCTTTAAGACAACTGGATAATAAAGGAGGTGACAACATTGAAAATGGCATCATTGAACTTACTATGCAAATGATAGATAGCACTATTAAATCTTTCATAATGGAGAGCAATTATAAAACTCCCGCTACAAACATTTAGTTCATGTGTATACAGTAAATGGCCTATCAAAGCATTCATATTTAACTTGGGAAATACTTGATTAATTAGTTATATGTTCTAATAATTGAAAGAGTTGGCAAGAATAATCAACAAGGTGGCCATGAAGCACTCCTAATTGCACTAGTCGCATAGCAAGAAGTTGTGAAGAGCAAATGATTAATTGTTGAGGAATGGGATCCCTAGAAGCAAATAATCATGTTCTTAGTATGAATCTCAAAAAGACATTTAAATTATACATGAATTTGTTATAGAATACTTGAAACAAATGTTTAACTAGCAGCTAATGGATTTCGCTGCTGTCAAAAATGGACCCTTTAATATGTGATTAAATATACAAGTTAAAAGTACACCTCTAACTTCATAGGCGAAAAACTGTATAATTAGCAACAAAATAGGGATACAATAACTCAAGAAGAGTTCAGTCAAGCACATATAATGAGTACAAAAGTGCTCAGAGAGGTACCCGTCGTCTGAAACGCTGTGGAGGCTCACGGTTCCTCCTATTGGTGCGAGACCTCACCCTGACAACTTTTGAGTGAATTGCACAAGACACGCAGTACTGCACCTTGATGTATAGCTTGGGAAGAGTGTATCCTGAAAAGAATTCAGGAAATTTGAGTAGAATCAGTTTTGCAACTGCGGCCAAAAAATATTCAGGCTCTGGTGCTCACCATCATATGCACAAGCCTCCTGCACGTCCCTCACGGCTGCCTGCTCTACTATGTTCCTCACAAGAAACCTCTTGATTGCTTTGTCCTACACCAATAATTAAGCATCAAATGAGTCGATATATTTACCAAAAACGCTTGAAAACCAGACCAACGAACACAGTTGCAAATGCCGCTTCGATTTTACTAACGAAGAAATCATATTAAAATAGAAGGCCGAGCAGATGTCACCTTGGGGCAGCACTTTCCACAGTTGGAGCAGCGTATGAAGTTAACGTGACCGCGGCCATGCTTGTTCCGGCCGCCGTTCCTTCGTTTGAAAGTCTGCAGAAACGAGTAACAAAACAGATCCAGATAAGATTAAGAATAATAAGAAGAAGAAATCCAGATCCGTACCATCTTTGGCACCGACGAGCAACCTGCTTAGGGTTACGGCGGAGCGACAAGGACAAGAGAGAACGCGGAAAGCAAATATATATAGATCCTACGGGTGCATCCTGGCCGTCCATAATTTATTGGACGGATATGACTAATTCCAGATTCCAGCTTATGTTTTAGGATCCAGTCCAATTCGAATTTTAAATATGGAATCGAGGCCTCCATCACAGCCGCCCATTTCTTGATGGCAAATCATTTGTTCTTTGGAGCTCATAATTGCTTTGGAGTTACAATTATATACATTTGAACGGCTGGGATTGCACCACGATTTAGGGTTTTAGGGATTCCCAGTTACACGATTTGTGATTTGACAAAATTACCCTCCCCGACACTGGAAAGTACGCGGTCCCTCCTCTCGTCGGGATCCCCTGGTTCCCGTTTCTTCTCATCGCTGCGCCTTACTCGAGACGGGAGGAGGCCGCATCGATGCCTTTCGACAGGGATCCCCTGGTTCCCGTTTCCCTCTCACCTTCCTCCTCTTCTTCTCTGCCGTCTCTGAGGTCGGATCCTCCGCCGGAGAGCTCCTGGGTCGAGGAGTACCGCCGATCGTTCGCCCGGTGGAAGTCCTTGCGAGATTCTATTCAGGTAAGTTCCTTGTTAGCTTCAATGTGTTCGTTTACCTTGCTTGGACTACAAAATGGCTTCGAGTAGAAATCTCCAGTGAGATTGATTGGAGTCGGTGATTTTGTGGATGAACAGCTTCCTATACAGCTTGCTGTATCGAGGGTTAATCAGTTTGATGCAGCGCGATTGGATGTGGAGATGTCGGCCATGCTGAAGGAGCAGCTTGTCAAAGTCTTCTCCTTGATGAAGGTAACCCTAGAAATTACAAAACTTGGATGCCTCGTTGGTTAGTTTGCTAAGTTGAGTTTGTTAGTTCTAAAGTGTATTTTTGGGGGTATTAGCCAGGATTTCTATTTCAATATGAGCCGGAACTAGATGCTTTCCTGGAGTTCCTGATTTGGAGATTCTCTATTTGGGTCGATAAGCCCACGCCAGGGAATGCACTCATGAACCTTAGATACAGAGATGAACGCGCTGTTCCTGCTGGAGGCAAAGAAGGCAAGTATAATAGAATTGCTGAATTTCAACGACAACAGTAACCAAGTCTTATCCCACTAGATGGGGTTGGGGTTGGCTATAGGATCCTTTTATTTATGAGTTCTATCCCTTATTATATCATCTATAAAAGTTACGCGCTGTTTTATTCTTGTTGAATTTCACAAAAGTAAAAAAAAAATGTTAGTAGATTTCGACGAGTATTAATTATGATACCGAGACACATTATAATGTAGTTTAAACCTATTATCATTGTGGAACATATGGTGCTTATATGACTACGAGAGAGTGGAATTAGCTAAACAAGTAGGTGCCCTTTATGAATAGTCTGAAAATGCAATTTTTTATTCTTATAACTCACTTCTAGAGAGCAAATAAAACTTCAACCTGCTACTTGGACCATATTGTTTTTGTGGCCTTGTTTTCTTCCTCAAATAGCAATTTAAAACTTCCATGGGGAATATTTAATTTAGGCTGCTATAGCCTATGAGCCAAACCTGATAATTAACTGTCAAATGATTGTACATGTTGAATAATTCATGATAGATAGAACATATGATTCCAGATTGGTAACGTATGATAGATCAAAAGCATGAACACCAGATAAATTATAATATACATCAAATAAGTCACAATGGACAGAACATATGAATGCCAAAATAGACTTATAGCAGAAGCCCGTTTGCAGTGGATATGCAATTCAAAGGTATCAAGTTCAACTTGAAAGATCTACAATATCATTTCTTGTGCCCATATTTTAGATAGGTAGTAGTTGCGTGATTGAGTGTGTTTTTATTATGTCGAAAGCAAAAAGAGAGAATGAATAAAACTATATTCTCTGATTTCATTATATTAAATAGCTTCATTTCATACCTATGAAAAGTTTTGAAATTTTTTTTGCAATGGAATATCTCCTAGATAATTCCATTAGATTCATTATTGCCACCAATAGTTTACTTCTTTCAAGGATCTTGAGATACATGATGAATAGGATAAATTATTATATATGATTTTAATGGATTATAGGTTCATAAGAAATGGAACTTAAGAACTTGTATGGACAATGAGGTATGCATAGAACCATTTCGTTAAATGGAGAATGTGAACCATTATAGCAATCAGGTGATAGAATTGAAAAGTGAATGTGGAAAGCAACATGCAATTACTTGCTATAAGAGAACATGCATCAAAACCAAGCAACCATAAAATCCTATTTCATAGTGGAAGCTATGTTGACAGTTGAGTTAATGGTAGTAAACTTGGATGATCTGGGGAAAAAAAAATTTAAAAGGTAAATCCGTTACCTTAACGGCCCCCTTAGTGTCGGCCTCACGGATATGGAGGGAGGTTCATGCAGGTAGACAGGCGGAAGGTGCATAGTGGAGTAAACCCCAGGTCGTCAGTTCTTGAGAATCGACCCCTGACCATTACACCAAAGATGTCATGCGCCCACTGTCTGCGCTACGCCCTGGGGGCAACTTGGATCTAGAGACATGCTAAGGCATTGTCTAAATTTTTTATACTAAGTTGAACTAATTATTATTCTTGTGTATGCTGGACAAAATAGTGAACACATAACAGGTACGAATAACACGTGCTGCCACAACCATGTCCTACTCCATGATATCCTTTAATAGCATAAGCCTTAACATCCAATGAAAGTTAATGGTACTGGAAATACAGGTGCAAGGTACTCAAACTAAGACATTCAGTAGATAGAATTGAATAGCATTGTCAGCATCATTAATGTGAATGAAGTTGCATAAAATTCTTTGAATTGATATTTTAAGATTTTAGATATGTGGCGAAGGATGATATATTGCATGTTCAGTTCATTTAGTCATTTGCTCCTTGAGAACAGCTAAGAATTTTTAAGTTGAACGACCATGCTACTTTAGAATAAAAAATTTGTCGAAGAAACATACCCACAATACTTTTAAGTTGAACGGCACTTGATAGATCTTTGCGTTTTTGATATATGCAAGATACACTCTTTCATGACATGATACCCACTATATATTTGTTAGAGGAGGAAAAAAACATACTTTTTGAACTATGCTGATGAGAAGTCAAATGCCAATAGTAAATTTTTAACCCCATAATGCTAAATAAGTTGTATCTCTTCTCACCTAAAGGTGTAGATGTGAGATGGCTATCCTTTTGCATGGAGCTAACAAGACCCTCAAACAACATGCCCAAAAGAGGTTCCAATTTGAGGAGGATGACCTTAATGAGAAGGTGACAAGGCGAATAAATGATCTCGGGTTTAAACAATCAAATAGAGAAGATAATAATTATATGAAGAGGAAAGGAATGTTTTTCAATGGATTAAGAACACAGATCTAAAAGAAGGATAGTAATAGTAGAATAGAAATAGAAAAGGTGAGAGAGGGATTGAAATGTGAGTTGTTAACCTGGGTTGGAAGAAGATTGGGAATTCTGGACTAGTGGAATTGTAAAATTGAAAGGGGAGGCTCCATGAGAGGTTGGATTTGAGAGATTGAGAGGAAGGGGGCAGTTCAATTGTGAGAGTTTTGTGTGGTAGGAAATCAATTTAAGAAATGTAGGAGTTAAGCTTTATGTTATTTGACAAATCAGAAAAGTAGGGTGGGGCTGGGGAGGGTGGTATGACAGGTAATTGCCGTTGTGAAATTGAGAGGTGTGATTGTTCCTGCTAGTGTTAAGCAAGCTAGAAGAGGAAAAATCACAAGGATTTGGCAGGCAAAGAAATTGTGACCAGTGAGGTGAAACGAAGGGTTGGTTCTGATGCCCAATGACATGGTAGGCTTTTGTATTTCTACCTCTTTATAATATAAACCATGTGGGTATAGCCTCTAAACTTAACTAATTCACAAAAAGATTGGATGTTGAGACTTGGTCTATTATTCCCATTATATATAGCATACCTAAGCAACATAAAATATGCTTCTTTTGTCTATTTGACAAATCTGATTTTCTTACATCAATATTAGCTTGGACATTACCAAGCAAGGATTATATAACTAAGTGAATGCAATTCCAATCCAACAGTAGTTGCTTATGCTGCCACATAAGAGGCTTATGTGGAGTGTTTTTTTTTATTTTCTTCAAAATTTAACTCCCTTTTCTTATAGACTTGTCTGTATTGTCTGATGTGCTTCCTGGGGTAGAAAGCCACTTGCCATTATTTATAGTAAAATTGTTAATTGGCTTAATGAGTATTATAAATATATATTTGGTTGGAAATCTTTAAATTGTTTCCTATGATAACCTTCAGTTTGTAGGTCAGTGGATTTGTGTTGATGTTTATTGCACTTATTCATGTTATTATTGTTCTTCTTTCAGTCAGAACTGGGCTAGAAGGTCCTGGGCTTTCTGTTTCTCAAAAGCTCTGGTATTGCATTACCACTGTGGGTGGGCAATATATATGGTCTCGTGTACAATCATTCTCAGCTTTTCGCAGATGGGGTGATTCTGAACAGGTAGTCTAGAAGGTTTTCCTTCAACTTGGTAAGTTGCTTTGGATTAACAAAGCTTAATACTAACCCATCCTCTTTGCACTTTAGAGGTCATTGGCACGCCGAGCCTGGATTTTATTACAACACATAGAGGGGTTATACAAAGTTGCCTCCGTTATCAACATGCTAGTTTTTCTTTATTCTGGAAGGTGAGGAACCTGTCCATACCATATTGATAGTTGTTAAGGGATTTTATTTTCCTTTTCCATTTCAACATTGTTACCTTACTTTGATAGTTTTTAAATATCTGGTATGCTGGTAAAGTAATCTGATGTGTTATTGTCGGTTATACCTGTGAATTATCTAGATGGCTTGGAATATGAAAGTGTAAGCACTTTAAGATAATCATGTATGTGAACTATGTTACGCATTGATACTAGCATCAACAGATTTGCTCATGTTTGCATGTGTTTGACTAACAACATCCAAAGAAAATTAAAATTTAAATCACTAAAAGATCCATTGTAAATGACTAATACATACAATAATGAAAAATAAAAATATAATAAAAATTAAATAGAATTTTGATTAAAAATGATTTTCAGGAATTCTTTAATAAGATGCTAAACCAGGTTTTGTGATTATTGGGAACCTTTTTCCATTTGTACATTTGTATGTTGAGCAGTTCCTTAATAAATACTAAATAGGTTTTAGAAGAATTTTATGCTGTTGAGCAATCAATTCAATGGTGACAACATATACTAAGATTGTTTGTTTGCTGAGATCAGATAAGACAAAAAAAATGGATATGATATCATGACACAATAGGAGCTTATGTTAATTAGGAGTATAGATTGTGAATTTTTCTCATGTCTCGTCACTCTTTCCCAATAATCTTAACCTAGAGTGGAAGCTGGAGATTGGTACATTGAATTAGGAATTGTTTCTTCTTCCTTGCTTCCTTTCTCCCAATGCTATGTTCGACTTAGATGGCTCCATTACAAATACTGATGTTTATTTCTCTCGAGCATTTTTTTTATATGGGGCTCTCTCTACAAGCATTAAGTTCCCTCATGTTGTCATGGGCGTGATTTCTGATAATTTAATATGTTTCAATTACATTCTATAAACAAGTGAATGTTTTATTGTGGCTAAGTTGGTTAATTGTGTGCTGGACTGATTCATTCTGAGAACTCAGTTCAACAAGAGCAATATTAACACTATCCCTTAGTCAAAGCTCCATGCAATTTGACTGGGAGGTGCATCAAGCATAATTTGGTGCAGGTATATAATGATGCCTGATGAAGGGCTTAGACATACAAGGAACGACTGTAGTGTGGTTACACATGATGTATTATGTCTTTGCAAACTTTAAAATTCATGATATATTGGTGATGCAGGTATAGAAGTATCATTGAAAGGGTTCTTAGAGCAAGGCTCATATATGGGAGTCCTAACATGAATCGTGCTGTTAGCTTTGAGTACATGAATCGACAGTTGGTGTTGAATGAATTCTCGGTTAGTTTTTTCCTGTTACAAGTATTTGCTTTTTGATATGTTGCTCAGTGAAAAACTTTTTGTACCTTTTGTTCTGAAGGAATATTATGTTTCCATATTAGTAATCTGGGAACTCAGTGTAATATAGGCAACAGAATGTAATTATTTTTTTTTGTCAAATTTTTGCACCTTTAACTTGCTTTTCTTTATAAGAAATCATAAGCTTTGAGACGACGCAGGACTTTTGTTATTCTTCTGGCACAAAATTTCAATTTTTCCTAATCCATTTCATATCTAGGAGGTTACATCTTTTGCCAGAATATAAGCAGTCATTACAAAACAAAATTTTCCTATATCTGTATGTTTATCAAAGGTATTCCAGGAATGATTTCCATCTTTAGTATTGGGAGATCTCATATGCCTATAGTAGTACGCTGGGCGCTGTGTAGTCTAGGCAACAGAATGAATTTTTTTGTCAATTTTGTGCACCTTTAACTCATTTTTCTTTATAAGAAATCATAGGCTTTGGCCAATGCAGGACTCTTCTTATTCTTCTGGCACAAAATTCAAATTTTTCCTAATCCTTTTCGTATCTAAGTTGTTACATCTTGTGCCAGAATATAAGCAGTCATTACAAGACAAAATTTTCCCATATCTCCTTCTGTAAGTTTATCAATGGTGTTGGAGGAGTTTAATTGCTTCTGTGGAAGCGCCCTCCTTTGCCCATTTCACTCCAAGTAATCAAGGGGTCTGCCTGGATTTCCTCAAAATTGGATCCCTTTCCGTGGCAACCAACAAAATCACCCCGGCGAAACAATTCCTTAAATGTTTTTATTCAGTGATGTTCTCTAGAATTGGTGCTTAAGTGAGAATTCTGGAAACAGTTATTCTGTTATGAGATAAGTAGGGTTTGCTTAGATTTTTTTTGTCTTTATTTAGA
>JBBPFP011308274.1:0-21904 GCA_037974795.1 Kaempferia galanga
CAGTTGAACTGATTTATTTTCTTTTCAAAATCTATCAGTTAATGGACCAAACGACCTCAAATTGACATGAAACTAGATTATACGTGTTCTTCTACCTTTCCTGATTATATCAACGCTCTCAAATGTCAATTTGTCCCAATATATTGAGATTGATGAAATTTTGAAAATGAATATATTTAAAAATTTTAATTTGTGTTCAAACATTCATTGCTCTCAATATGTTGGTCAAATTAATATTTGAGGGCATGGACATAATCAAAAGAGGTATACGAACATATAGAATCTATTTTATGTCAATCCGAGATCGTCTGGTCCATCAGCCAATCTTGGGCAAAACCGACCGATGGACTAAACGACCTCAGATTGATGTGCAACTAGATTGTATGTGTTCATCTACTTCTCTTGATTATATCTATGCTCTCAGATATTAATTTGACATAATATATTGAAAGTAATGAATTTTTTAAAATGAATGTGTTTGAAAATTTTAATTTATGTTCAAACATTCTTCTACCTCTTCTGAAAATGAATGCCCTAAAAAATGAATATGTTTTGAGCAAAACTGGCTGATGGACCAAAATTGGCATTAAACTAGTTTTTATGTGTTTGTCTACATCTCTTGATTATAGATATGCCCTGAAATATCAATTTGACAAAATATATTGAGAAGAATGATTTTTTAACACAAATATGTTTGAAAATTTTAATTTATGTTAAAAAATTCATTGTTTTCAATATAGTGGGTCAAATTGATATTTGAAGATATGGATATAATCAAGAGAGGTAGACAAACATATAGAATCTAGTTTCATGTCAATCCGAGATTATTTGGTCCATCATCCAGTTTTGCCTAAAATCAGCTGATGGACTAAATGACCTCGGATTGACATAAAACTAGTTCTAATGTGTGCGACTAGTTCTTTTGATAATATCATGCCTTCAAATATTAACAAGCCCCAATATAATGAGAACAATGATTTTTTTAATATGAATTGAAATTTTAAAACACAATTTTAAAAATATTACTTTTAATATATTATACCAAATTGATGTTCGAAGGTATAAATATAATCAGGAGATGTAAATGAGCATGTAAGAACTAGTTTTATATCAATTCGAGGTCGTTTGGTCCATCAACTAATTTTTTAACACAAATTAAAATTTTTAAATATATTCATGTTCAAAAAATTGTTGTTCTCAATTTATTTAGTCAAATTGACGTTTAAGAGCATGAATATAATTAGGAGAACTAGTCGAACACATTGGAACTAGTTTCATGTCAATTTAAGGTCATTTGGTCCATCGGCATATTTTGGGCAAAATAAGCTGATGGATCAAATGATCTCGAATTGACATGAAACTAAATTTTATGTGTTCATCTATCTCTCTTAATTATGTCCTCCATGTCCTTAAACATCAATTTGACATAATATATTAAGAGTAATGAATGTTTGAATATAAATTAAATTTTCAAAATTGAAATTTGAAAGTATTAATATAATCAAGATAAGTAGAAGAACCTATAGGATTTAGTTCCATATCAATTCGAGGTCGTTTGGTCCATCAGCCGGTTTTGCCCAAAATCGACTGATGGACCAAACGATCTTGGATTGACATGAAACTAGATTCTATGTATTCGTTTACCTTTCTCTATTATGTACATGCCCTCAATCATTAATTTGACTTAATATATTGAAAGCAATGAATGTTTGAACACAAATTAAATTTTTTAAACACATTCATTTTAAAAAATTTATTACTCTCAATATACTATGTCAAATTGACATTCGAGAACACGAATATAATTAGAAGAGGTAGAAGAACACATAGGATCTAGTTTCGTATCAATTCGAGGTCGTTTGGTCTATCAACCGATAAAATTTGAAAAGAAAAGAAAAATCAGTTCAACTAATTTTAAAATCAATCAAACTGACTTGTTTGAATTGGATGGTTTTACACAGAACAAAATCGATTCGACTGATAAAAAAATCAATCGACTGATAAAGGTAAAATCAGAAATGAGCATATGATTTCGTCATTTTAAAATTTACCTATATGATTTAATAATTTTAAAACTTTACCTACATGATTCAATAAAAAAGCAATTACTATATTCTTACCACAAAAATAAAAGATGTCACATATCTCTTCAATAAAAAAAACTTCTCAACTTCTTCATTTCTTACATATCCCACACTTTTTTATAAATTACTTAAATATAAATTATTTTTTATTTTTAAAAAAATTAATATAAAAAAATTGAAGCGCGGAGCCGTGCTTTTCGTTTGGATATGTTCATGTTAAAATAAATTAGTCCAACTTACTGAAAATACTATATTTATAATTTTTTAAATACATTTTTTACCGACTTAATTAAAATTATTTAAATTCAATCAAAATCATCTTAAAATGGTATAACGGCCCTAATGTAGCTGTCTTTAAATAAAAAATAGATCTATTATTTAACGATGCTTCTGATATCGACTTAAAATAAATACAGACACATAATTAAACTATATATAAGTCATCCATTCTCAAGAATGTGGCAACCTCCCATGCCTTAACCATCGCACCGCCCTGAGGGGACCATCCATTCTCAAGAATGAACCTTGACGGTAGTATGTAATGCTTACTATCTAGTTAATGATTCCTACAATAATTTTGTTTTTCTAGAATGATTCTAATTACATTTAAATAATATTAATTAAGTTAATAAATAATGTTTATAAAAAATATTTATGTATAATATTTTTGATAAATTAAATTTTAAAAATAATTTATTTATACACATAATAGTCACGATGCAGCTTGTCTTTACTCTATGCTTACTTCACGAGCGCTGAAAAATGCAGTATCCTTTTGAGTTTTTTAAAAGGAGGGTTCGATTTTGATAACTAAAACATATTTTGTCAGTATATTGATAATAACGAAGTTTAAGGGGGCAAAATGAGAAATATTTACAAATAATCACGTGAGATGTTTTTCTCGTAGAGAATACGAAAATGGCGTAGAATTATTCACCGTGCGGTGGCAGTCTCCCTGCCGTCGTCCAAGTTGACTGCGCTGTAGCTTGTTTTTTTGTTGTGGCTCTGCTGCGGCTTCGACTTGCTTAGTTGGTGTTGGTGGTGTGCACACCTCGGTTTCTCCCGACGAGGACGAAGAAGACACACCGACAGTGACAGCGACAAAGCCACGAGGAAGAGGAAATTGGAAGAGGAGGGACTGCGGGAAAGGGAAAGTGATCGCCGAATCTCCTCTTCCCAGCCATCGATCGCGAAGGATCTCACAGATCATCTTCCTCGACGAGGAGGAAGAGGAGGAGGAGGAGGAGGAGATTCCGATCTGAATCGCCGGATCCCTGGCGGATGATCCATGGTAGTAAACCGCCCTCGATTCTCCTTGCGTTATTAGATCATCAATCGTAACTGTCCTGCTTTTCTTCGACGTCTTCGTTTTCTTTACCTAATTTTCGATGAGAGTACGGCGGATGCAAGACCTTTTAAGCTGCAGTTTCCTGTGCACTCCTCCCGCAAATTTAGGGCCTCCGAGGTTCCAGCATTTCTGGCCGTATCGAGTTTATCAGAGATTCATCTGCCTATAAGACCTTTTTCATATCAAATTAGAAGTAGTATATCTTTTGGTCGTGGACTGGGGTAGTATCATTTAAGACATCCGTTAATAATGCCTAAATCTACGATTTTCTATTCTGGGGAGCTGTCTCTTCTCATTTTTTTTTTCTTTCGGTAATTGAGTCGATTTGTAATTGTTAGGGACGGGTAGAAACTTCCTTTTGTTTTGGAAGACACATGGCTAATATATATGGCCTCTGGGATTCTAGGTCTTATGTTAATGTCAGTTTAGATGAGAGACTCTACCAATGCATGGATTGGACTACTTTGATGTGGAACATTCACTTTTTGTTTAGAACAAGAAGGTTCATGATAGTGTAGAAAGAATAGCTATGTCTATCATTCATATGCTGGAGCGTATTTTTTTCTCCATGTATCCTATGCAATTAACCGACTCCATCTAGTGGAATAAGGTGTGGTTGTTGTTGTATCCTATGCATTTAATTACTTGGTGAATTGAAGCTTACAAAATAACTATATGAACTAAAAACGCGTTGGTCTATTCTATTTGCCTATGTTGTGCAAAAATGAAGGAAAAAAGAATACACCTTTTTATTGTCCTCAAATGTGATTTTTTAGTTTTCTTATTGATTTTTTAATATCCTTAAAAAAATGAGAATAAATGTATGTATGTAGGGAGTTTAGGGACAAATAGATATGTGAACACTGAGATTGATTATCCACCTTTGATAATTTCTTATTAGCTCCTTTATTGCCTTAACTGTAAAATGAAAAGGTGGGCTGGTAAGAATTTTCTATTTGTCTTATGATTATTCTCAAATTGAATTTTTTTAAAGAATATTGAAACTTGTATTTCTAGAAAAAAAACACACGTGAAGTTTCTCTTTATATTGGTTACGATAATGGGGGGTTTTAATTAACAAGACTAGTGCTGGTTTTTCTTTCTTAAAAAAAATTTGGAATCCCAAGTACCAATGAACTTTAATGTGGCATCATTTGCAATTTAATATTGCACCGTCCACTTTTTTTTTGGACATCTTGACTCATCTTATTACCAACCATAGGCATTGGTAACTGACCTAGTAAACTCCCAGTCCTTGCCGAAATGCTTGTAAGTCACCTACCATGCAGGGGCAACGAAAGAATACTGCTGAGACACCTACACAGATTGAATTGTGTTTTCAGCAATGTGGGAAAAAGGACAAACCCAATTTTGTCCATTCCATAAGGTTATTAAATTGTTACCATGACTTCATAGCTAGGCATCCTAATCTAAATCATTTGAAATAGAGCCAACCAACCTATCTAGATCATACAAATAGACATTTTTGAATAAGATCCACTATAACTTCTTTCTGCTTAAGATTGCACCATTTCTAAATCTCCAAGCTGTCCATGTCCATATCGTAGCTGTGCATAGATATCCTTGCATGCAAGTCCCAATTTTTCGTGGTCAAATCCGTGCAGATGGGAGTATGTATAGGAAGGTTTAAAGTTGGGCCAACAGTGCAACCCATAAATTGTCAAGTTCACCAAGTTTAATTATGAAATCGTTTATGAATGAAGCCATATCTTCTTCTGATTGTATGTTACATGACCAAGAGTGTCTTGCTGGTTATGGTGGAATGAATGTATCCAAGGGAGTCCCTAGGTTTGATGATATTAATAAATCCAATTTGGTTTATTGTATCATGATGGTAAATGCATTTATCAAAGTTGGATTAATCAGAAAGAATTTTATTACTTCTATGTGAAATAATTGCTTATAAAGTACTCATGAAACTTAAAAAGAAGTTCTACAAAACGAAAATTAGACCCATTATGTTATATGGAACTAAATGTTTGGCTATGATTCGAGCACATGAGTAGTCGCAGAGATGTGGATATTAAGGTGGATGTGAGATTAAATGAGGATGGACAGGATAAGAAATGAGAACATTAAAAAGAAAGTCGAAGTTGCACCTATTGAGGGAAAACTCTGGAAACACATTTAAGATAATATGAAAATCCACTTAGATGATTAATAAATGTTCTCAATGTGAAACTATGACAAATACACATTAAATGAGGAAGAGGAAGAACGAAGACTTGGTTAGCAACAATATTTAAATATAAATAATGAGATACTAGGAGATAGAGCTGAATGATGTAGAAGAATCCATTAGCCAACTCGACCTAGTAGGACAATGCTTGATTGTAGGTGTATCTCTGTATCTTTTGACCTTAAAATTCATTTTGCACTAACTGGCCTTAAAATGTGAAGACACAATGAATTCAGGAGCGATGCTATTTGGCATTTTTGCATGTAATTTTATGAGGAATTTCTATCATATGCAACTTGTAATGTAGAGTAAGACTGCATATAATAGACCAATGTGGTCCGACCCCTCCCAGGCCCCCACATTTGCAGGAGCTTCGTGCACTAGGCTACCCTTTAATATTTTCTTTCTTTTTATCTTTCAACTTTCAATTTTCAATTTTTATTATTAAATCAAATGCCCTAGTATGTCGACCTAAACATGACCATGCCTGACAATGCATAGGCCAATTTCTTGGCCTCTTGAGGTTCAATTGTTGTGGGTAGTGCCTTACACTATGGTCCATTCAGAGTGATGCTAGGCAGGGCAAAGGAGGGGCCAAGGCAGGTTGAAGCAAAATCAGGCCATACTTGGCCTAGGCATTGTAGCATGCTAATTGAAGCTCCTATGTTACCTTAACTGGAACAATCATCATAGATGCTGCACAAGATAGATGTAATGCCAAGTAAAATGGCAAGATAATAGAACTTAAAATAGAATAGGATACAAATTGATTTTCTTTCTTTTGCTTTTATATCTCCAACTTTGCCCTTCCTGCAGTCTCTGATTCCATCGTTAGCTTTGCCTTTGCCTTTTTCTGGTAAGCTATCCAAGTTTTTAATTCAAGTGAGCTATTGACTTAATACTTCTATTTTTTCACCTAGCCACCCTATTCTGGATTCAATATCTGCTAACTTGGATATTTTCCAACGTCCAGCTTTGCTCTCTTTGCAGTCAATTTATGCGGTCTAGTTTGCTCCTACTCATTTCCAAAGATACTGTTTTGCTTACTCCAAAAGAATACATTAAATTCCTGTCACATTGGCTTTGCCGGGGGCCATCTTCTAGTATAAGCTACCAAAGTTGCTAGTGATGTTGCATGCATAATTTCCTGGATAAAGAAAAATCCTTATGCTCCATGTATAATTTGCTTATTGTGAGATTCAATAATGCAAATCCTGCACATGTGCACACAGTCCTGCTGGACAAGCAGTCATTAGCTCTGAAGTGATTCCTAGACCATCTTAAGTATTGATTGACTAAAATGGTCTACAGATTAAAGTCAGAAAATTTGGTATGGTCTGATATATATAAACTTGAACTATTGATTCCGCCTGTTTGGATATTTGGCTGCAGGCTGCTTCCATTCTTTGTGCAATTATTGATTTACTTTTGTGCGTTTTCCTCCATTCTCTTACCAGGCAAGTCTAGATAACATTATTGTGGGCTCTCATGTCTGGGTTGAAGATACTGTTCTTGCTTGGATTGATGGGGAGGTTTTTAAGGTTGATGGCAATGAGATCCATGTGCATACAGCCAATGGGAAAACAGTAAGTATGCAAAGTACTACCTTTTTATTTTATCATCATATCAAACTTCTGAGAAATTTATTGTGCCAATTGAGATGGGCATTTCAACTAGATTTGAGTACTTGCTGAATGTCTGCTTATTATCCATGTCACTTCCTCTTGCAATTCTATTATCTAGTGAATAGGATGTCATATTTATGTGCTATTCTCTCTCTCTTTATTAGTTGTGCTACCTTATTTAATGCCCATCCCATCTAGTGGGATAAGACTTGGTGGTTGTTGTACCTTATGTCATACCCAACAATCAAGTTTTCAGCATGCATTTTCATTTTTCTGTTTCTGTATTATTTATTTATTCTATTCATTTTTTGTCTGTGATCCTCTCTTATCCAAAGTAAAGATATATATTTTCTCGTTCTATGTGTTTTGTCCATGTCACTTTATTTCTAGGGCCACTATATACGTTTACATAATTTCTTAGGAGGTTATCAGTCTTCTTTAATGCTGAATTTAACATTGCCTTCTCTTCATTCAAAGTTGGGTTTTAAATCATTAACAATGGGTTTAGAGTTTGTATGTTGGCCAAGGTTACTTGACAGTATCTTGTATCTCAAAAGGCAAAATTTGTTATTTGGGTTGACTATGAATATGGATTGGAATAGGTCGGTCTTGTACCAAGGCTAAAGTTTCACAGGAAAACAGATGATATATATTAAGTCGATACAATTTTAAGATTAGGATTCAACATAATATTGAATCACAATTAGGCCAACTAGGTTGAGTAAACATTAGAGATTTTGGAATATACTCTTTACCAGTATCAGTTTACAATTTTCAAGCATATTTAGATGCTTGGATGGTCTGAGACAGATATAATATGATACCCACAGCTTAAGGAAAATCTTGGATATATAATCTTGTAAATTCTATGTTTGGTTGCCTTTGCTATGCATCTTATCTAATCTAATTGTCTTGTTACCTGATATTTGCTACTGAAAATACTGATTTTGGGTTGCTTATTCCAAATATAGGTTGTGGCAAACATATCAAAAGTGTTTCCCAAGGATACAGAAGCGCCACCTGGTGGTGTGGATGATATGACAAAATTGTCATACTTACATGAGCCTGGAGTGTTGCAAAACCTTGCTGCACGTTATGAACTTAATGAAATATATGTGAGTCTTTTTATAGTTTGCATTTTCTTATTGGTTATTTAGTCTTGAAAAGGTTTCTATGTAGAATAAGTGACTGAGATAGTTTTTGATTTTTGGCTAGACATACACTGGTAATATTCTGATCGCTGTCAACCCATTTCAAAGGTTACCACATCTTTATGATACCCACATGATGGAGCAATACAAAGGGGCTGCATTTGGGGAACTAAGCCCTCATGTCTTTGCAGTTGCTGATGTTGCCTACAGGTGATTTTACTCATATTCACATCATTATCATCCCCATAACATCATCATCAAGCTATGTTAGCCTCCTATCTAAGATCAGCTAACTCTATCCTTCATTGAACTTGTTGCATCAGTAGTAATATTGAGATCTCGTAAATCACTTTTAATTATGTAAGCTAAAATTTGCTTTCCTCTCTACTCTTTCACACCTTTACTCAATTGATTCAACAAGTCGGACTCTCAAATTTAATAGTTGGCTTTGAACACTTGCATCTCATTTTAACATATTTTCTCTCATTGTATGATCTAAAGAAGCTACACTTGATTGCTCCATACTAGTAGTATCTTTTTGATTTTATCTTTTCATTAACACTGCCAATCCATTTTTATATATTTTTTATTTTTGCTGTATTAACCTTTCATATGTGTTAGACTAAGGGACACACACTGATCACACAAGATACTAAAATTTATATATAAATCTATATGTGTATGTAGAGACTAAGGGGTACACACCTATCACACAAGATATTAAAATCTCCTCTTCGTTTCAATTGCCCAATTTTTATATTCACAATGTATAATAATGATATACCAGAATTTTAAATGGTTTTGTTCTCGGATAAGGAAACAGGGCCATGGTTAATGAAGGGAAAAACAACTCTATCTTGGTCAGCGGAGAAAGTGGTGCTGGTAAAACTGAAACAACCAAGATGCTTATGAGATATCTTGCATACTTAGGTGGACGATCTGGTATAGAAGGAAGAACTGTTGAGCAGCAAGTTTTAGAGGTATCATGTGATAGACATATTTGATTGATTCTATTTAATAATATTTCGTCCTTATAATTGTTACAAAGAATGTTAATATACGGAATTTGGATTAATACCTCGTGTTTTTCTTCAGTCCAATCCAGTTCTTGAAGCTTTTGGAAATGCTAAAACTGTTCGAAACAATAACTCAAGGTAACTTTAACTTATTTCTGCCTTCTTTACCATTTGCCGCCCATTTAAGGCATTAACAGTGTGAATGCTAAATTGATAATGAATTTGATGTTTCTGGTCAAAATTGTTAGTGTATTCTTGTTACTTGTGAAAGATATTTTTTTATATATGTTGTGTTCAGCCATCTAATTTCTTTCCTGATCCTTGTCTTAGTCGATTTGGTAAGTTTGTTGAGATTCAATTTGACAAAAGTGGAAGGATATCTGGTGCTGCTGTGAGAACATACTTGCTTGAAAGATCACGCGTTTGTCAAATTAATGATCCTGAGAGAAACTACCATTGCTTTTACCTTCTCTGTGCTGCACCACAAGAGGTATGTACACAACATACATTGTAACTTATTTCCAGGATACAGTGGACACACAAACTATAATGCTTATGAATTATGACAGGAGGTTGCAAAATATAAGCTTGGGAGTCCACAATCATTTCATTACTTGAACCAATCCAAATGCTTCAAGTTAGATGGGGTTGATGAAGCTCAAGAATATCTAGCTACTAGAAGGGCCATGGATATAGTTGGAATGAATGAGCAAGAACAGGTATGCAACTGAAACCAACCTTACTGGTTTCAACATACTAAAATTTAAATGTTGGGTCCTGAACTATGTTGTTTGATTATAATGTTTATTTTCAGGAGGCAATATTCAGGGTCGTAGCTGCTATACTTCATATTGGTAACATTGATTTTGCTAAAGGGCCAGAGATCGATTCATCTGTTATCAAGGACGAGAAGTCAAGATTCCATCTTAACACAGCAGCTGAACTTCTGATGTATGCCTAAGTTAAATTTTTTATTTCTTCAGAAAAAAAGAGAGCAGATTCCTAATTTCTGCTACTGCAAATCTTTGATCACCAAGATGACATGAATACTGCTTATGACAGGTGTGATGCCAAGGGTTTGGAAGATGCATTTATAAAACGTGTCATGGTAACCCCTGAAGAGGTTATCACAAGAACACTTGATCCTGCTTTTGCAATTGTCAGCAGGGATGGTTTTGCAAAGACTCTGTATTGCCGTTTGTTTGATTGGTATAGATGCTAATGTTTTAGTGTGGAAATACTGGTTTTGAGCTTACAAGTACAGCTAATAATTTGGGTTTGTTGTATTATATACAGGCTTGTGGACAAAATTAATGTGTCAATTGGTCAGGACCCAAATTCAAATTCCCTAATTGGAGTTCTTGATATATATGGTTTTGAAAGTTTCAAATCAAATAGGTAATCCATGACTCCAGTAACACACTAGAACATTTTCTGCAGGAATTATTGATTGTTAAACTCCATACTTTCTAAGTCTAATCTTGTATTGTATGTAAAAAAGTTTTGAGCAGCTCTGTATCAATTATACAAATGAAAAGCTCCAACAGCATTTTAACCAGGTTTAGCGAAATTTTTGAATTTTAATTTGGAAGATTTCCGTAGTTCAAGTTTAACATGGGATTTGATGTACAGCATGTCTTCAAGATGGAGCAAGAGGAGTATACCAAGGAGGAGATTAACTGGAGCTACATAGAGTTTGTTGATAATCAGGATGTTCTGGATTTGATTGAGAAGGTGCCTGTTTCACTTTTTCATTTCTCTGGAGATATTATATTATGCATTAAGAAAATACCCACTAGACATTTGTCACGGTTTGAAAAATGTGGAGCATGATATAGTTGGATTTTTACTGGTTCACTCAGGGACTAGTAGATGGACCACCCAATTTTAGTGGTCTGCTGTGAATGGCTGTATTGGTCAGTATATCCTCAGTATGCATGAGGTCACCTTTGGTTTCTAAAGAAAGAAGGACCAATATTGGCCTGTATAGTTGGTACGGCCTAGCACACAATATTTTGCCAGTACAATGGAACTTTGGGGTTCAGTATCAGAATGATATTATGATGCCGAATCTGGGTAGTGTAGCAGTCATTAATGTCCAATGCCTGATTTGTACCAGAAGATTCTATTAATTTTCAGCAGTGTGTTCTGTTCCTTTTTTTTTTGTTATTGTTAACCCAATAAACTGTGAGGAGTTGGGAGATAATTGACACGGTGAAGAGTTCCATAGCAGTGTTTTTATGTAAATTAGCTTACTCATTTATTCTCTTTGAAGGATTTTTTTTCATGCTTTTTACATATGTATTTTCTCAAGCAAGTATGGCAATTATTATTGCATTTATTATTCTCTCATTGTTTTTTTTTCTTGAATATCAAAATGTATATTGAATTACTGGCATTCAAATGGCTTCTTTTTTTCTTCCAAGAACTTCTGAAAGCTGCCTCTCAAATATATATTTATACCATCAAGAATATGCCTGAGTATGATATTAAGAGATTCCCAATATTCTGCTTGAAGAATTCTCTAACGGTATATATAAAAGCCACTGGAGCACAATGAATTTCTCTACTCATGGATGGACACACACCAATCAACATGGAATCCAATTTTGATACCATGCTGCCAAAATTTATTCATTATTTACACTAATGCAACAATTTATCCATCTAGTGCAGTTTCTATTACCAACAACAACAGCAACATCCAAACCTTACACTACTAGGTGGGGTCGGCTGTATGAATGTTTTTATGCCATTGGACTCTATCCCCTATTATATCATCATTTATATTTAAATAAATTTTATCTTTTCTAATCAGGTCTTTTTTGGTCTTCCTCTTTTTCGTTTGATATGCACATTTGTCATAGTTTTACATCGCCTAACTGGAGAACTTATTGGTCGTTTAAGACCATTGTAAACGTATCTCCCGAAGTTTTCCCTCAATAGGTGCAACCCTAACTTTCTCTTTAGTATTTTTATTTCTTATTCTATCCATCATTGTCTGCAAGTCTACCTTAACATCATCATCTTTACAACTCTCATTTTTTGCTCATGTGCTCGAGTCATAATCCAACATTTAGTTACATATAACATAATAGGTCTAACCCAACAACAATTTCTATATTGTCATTGTGATGCTACTTAGAATCTTGGGGCAAATCAAATGAATAGCTTCAAGACATTGCTCTTCTAGTTGATTGATGAAGCCGTAGGATCAATATCTTGGGGCCTGACTCTCCTCTTAAGTATTTATAATTCCATCCAATTACTTAAAGAGCAGGCCGTCTAGTTTGTGTTTAGCAGTTATGCAACAACTGTTATATTTGGTGTATATAAGTGTGCAAGCAATGCACTACATTATAATAGATAGATGTATCAAATTCCAATATTATGCCTATTTTTTTTTTTTTAATCTTAATAGACATATACATGCTTTGTAATCTCATATTGTGTTGCTTAATATGACTAAAATTTGTCATTCCACCAAATTATCAAAATCTTATATTGGTGTGTCTGGATAAACTTAAATAAATTCAACTAATGATATCTCTAATATTTATTACATTTTGTGACTTGTTTGCTATAATGTTATTTTCAAAAGTGCACAAATTAAGTCGAAAGAGATAAGAGTAAACATTTTCTTTTCTATCTCGATTGTTAGGACTATGAGAGAGAGTGATTCATGGCTAGGGGAAGGGGGGTGAATAGCACTTGACCTGCAAATAATAGCACTTACTCTAGCCAATGCCTTGACAAAGTCAAGATCATACACTGGAAACAAAATAAATGCAAGACAATGCTAACAAACCATATGATGTGGTTCAGAACTCTTGTTCCTACGTACCGCAGCATGACTCTTCAGTGAGTCACTCTTGTGAAAAAATCTCTTATAACTCTATTACAAGAAGAATAAGAGCATACAAAAAGACAAGTATGACAACTAATAAACTAAGTTAAGAAATGCAACAAGGAAGCTTAAGGATATCTGAATGATTGCTTAATTTATGTCAACCCTCAAAGGCTCCCCATGGACTTCCTTATCCAGTCTTCAAGTTTTCTCTATTTTATTCTATCGTCGATCAGTCACTCCAGTCTGCCAATAGATTTTTGAGTTAACTTTGTTCTGCAACAATTGATTATCCTCCTTAGCAAGGACTAATTGAGTTGATTGATGTCAATCTTAATTGACTACCTGGTTTCCTTGCGCCATCAAACTACCTGATCAAGTTTTTCTCTGTAACTTTGTCAAGGTATGAGTCGACTGGACTCACACACCAATCGACTAACGTTCAGTTGACTGTCAAATTGAATTGGCTCCAAGCAGAAATATTCTATTTGCAAGCTACCAAACCTAAATCGATTACTTAGTCAAGTCAGCTAACCAATCGACTGGTGACACCTTCTAGTCAACTAAAGCCTCCACCATAATCTCCCTGAGATTATCAAGTCTTCACCTAAGTCAAACACTACCCTCAACCCAAAATAGAGGTTGCTTAACTTTCACTACTAACTCAAGAGTTTATCTTCTATAGCTACTTCGCCATCAAAGTTATCTCCTGTCAGGTCTCAAGCCCCTCAGATCAGAAGCACCGAGCCCATGGCTCACTCCATATGTCATCTTTCACCTCAAACTATGGAGTCAATGTTGCACCTTAATGCTTCTTGTACTATGGCCCCTTGAAGGTCTCATTTCTTCCTTCTCCATTCTCCAGCACATCATCAGCCACCATCGTAATCAACTTGGTCATACCAAGTTAATCTCCACACGTTACTCCACTATCACTAAATGTTTTTCTTTTTATGGTCCCTCAGATACCTCATGCATCCCTTTCTGGACTCCATCGGACTTCCAAGCCATTGAGCATGTCACTTTGGCCACACCAAGTCATCGCCCACACTCGACCTCATCGAGTCACAAGTTCTGCAAGCTCCATGTGCATCTTGTTAAATTTTTGCACAACTTAACACACATGCTTAATCCATATGCAAATCCTAACAAAAGTGCTTCACCCAAACATTGAAAAACACATGTTCGAGGCTTATCACTTAAGACACGATTACACCAACATCAAAATGCATTGAAGTGAAAATGAATAAATCCCATTTTTCATTCAATTTTTTTTTAGAATTAATCAAATATATGCTGAAGAGTATTAAACGAGTAAAGATGAGTTGAAATTGTCTTCAAATGTTTAAGCACATGTTGAAAGATGTCAACTAGATAAATATGGTGCAATAAAATTTTAATTAAATTTAGTAATTATTACTATAGTTTAACTTTGGAAGTAAGTAGAAGAAGATTAAAGGAGTAAAACTCATTTAAGTTCATCTTCTTGGACTATATGCATTATTGATGGTAATGAAATTGTTTCATTTTGGCCGAGGGCAAAATTCTCGACATGTGATGTTATCTTAAACTTTCAACATATATTCCATGTATTCATTTTACATAGAGTTTCTTGCAAATTAAGCTCTAAGATTGCTGGTAAATGCCATCTTGTGTTGTATATGATAACAAGTTTATATGTTGTTTCAGAAACCTGGAGGAATTATTGCACTCCTTGATGAAGCTTGGTATGTGTTGATTCTTTCCTTGTGCTCTTTTACTCACTTCTCCTTGTCCTACTTGAAACAACAGCATGTGCTAATAAGTATTGAAATGAAAACTTGTGACTAATCTCACTCTTCTTGGGTTCAGTATGTTTCCTTGTGCTCTTTTACCCACTTCTTTTTTTCCTACTTGAAACAACATATGCTAATAAGTAATTACAGATGAATTTGTGACTAATCACACTCTTCTTGGGTTCAGTATGTTTCCCAGGTCAACTCACGAGACATTTGCCCAAAAGCTGTATCAGACATTCAAAAACAATAAACGGTTTATAAAACCTAAACTTTCCCGCACAAACTTTACCATTTCCCACTATGCTGGAGAAGTTAGTATATTTTTCATTATATGCTTAAGCACAAATATCTGTTGATCGTCTCTTAATCCAAATTTACAAATTGTTGTTATCTAGGTAACGTATCAAGCTGACTACTTCTTGGACAAAAACAAAGATTATGTAGTAGCAGAGCACCAGGATTTACTGAATGCTTCAAAGTGCCCATTTGTTTCTGGTTTATTCCCGCCACTTCCCGAAGAGTCATCTAAATCTTCAAAGTTTTCTTCCATCGGATCTCGCTTTAAAGTAATATCTTGTTTCTCCATATTTGATGTTGTTGATTTTAGCTTAGTGCGTAGATGTTAATTTTTCTTTTATGAAATACTTTAAACATGCATACAAGCATCTTACTCCGTGTGCTTCTTTGTAATTAATACTTGCGCTCATGATGTACTTATCTAATGTCATTTCAGATTAAAAATGAATTTAGGTTTAGAATGTTATTTTAGGATGTTAATTATTTGCATAGCATGTAGCATTAGCAGGTGTTGGTGATTTAACCTTTTGTTCATGAATATTGGAATTACAGTTTTTGTTAGTTTTTGAGATTAAAGCTACACCAATGAGTTAGTTGAGCAACATTTGCTTCAACGAGAGAATAGTACTGTCAACCTTATGTTTTCCTTTATCACAAGAAAGCCTCTATATGGTATAGACAACTTAAAAGTTCAATATTGGTGTTTTGGGCTTTCATTATTTGCAAAGGAAGATGTGTTTTATAAATCTTTATGATATATAATTAATTATTTGTAACTAACCAAATTCCTTATTTTTGACGCAGCTACAACTTCAATCGCTGATGGAAACCTTGAGCTCAACTGAACCATTCTACATCAGATGTGTGAAGCCAAATAATGTTCTCAAACCTGCTATTTTTGAAAATTCCAATGTCATCCAACAGTTGCGCTGTGGGGTATGTTTGACAATGGTACTCATCTCTCTTGATATCTTTTGAGCTTCATGTAATCCTTCAAAGATTTGCTTCATGTAGGGTGTTCTTGAAGCAATTAGGATCAGCTGTGCTGGATATCCAACTCGAAGAACATTTTACGAATTTCTCCTTCGGTTTGGTCTTCTTGCCCCAGAAGTTCTAGAAGGAAAGTATGTACCTTATCATTCACAATATTAAGTTAATCAATTAGAGAAAAGTTTGCACACACATTAAGTAGCATATAGTTGCGATAGATAATTTAATACATCCTCTCTGTCTTTTTTTGATTCTGACAGTTCTGACGACACGATTGCATGCCAAAAAATTTTGGACAAAATGGGATTGAAGGGTTATCAGGTAGAATCATAAATAGTAAATTATTTTTTGTGTTTGTGAACAATAGGATGAGTAGAGTATATATATTTATGCATTGTGGCATTTTCCATTGGCAGCTAGGCAAGAGCAAAGTGTTTCTGAGAGCTGGCCAGATGGCTGAATTGGATGCTAGAAGAGCAGAAGTACTTGGAAGAGCAGCCAGGACAATTCAAAGACAAATCCGTACATATATTGCTCGTAAAGAATTTCTTATGCTGCGAAAAACGACCATTCATCTTCAGTCTCGATGGAGAGGTATGATTCTTTTAGACTAAGAGTTATGTGTGGCCATCCGTGTTGACTAACATTCAAAATGAGCAAGTCACTCTACTACTGATATAAGCATGTGGTCTTCTACTGCATGATTGGACATTTATTTAGAACTTCGGATATTTAGTAATCACTTTTATATTTGTCAAGAATCTTCAACTCTGGTCTCAATTTTGTTAAATATAGGAAGATTGGCTTGTAAGCTTTATGAGCACATGAGACGTGAAGCAGCGGCAGTGAAAATCCAGAAGAATCTCCATCGATACTTTGCAAGAAAATCATTTTTGTTACTTCGGTCATCAGCAATTGCTTTGCAGATAGGATTAAGGGCAATGACTGCTCGCAATGACTTTAGATTCAAGAAGCAAACTAAAGCCTCGATTCATATTCAGGTAATGCATTCTGTATTTAAGTTGTTTCATGATTTTATATTGTTCTGGAGGGAGATTCTTTTAGTGCAAGGTTTCATTTATAGTCAGGGCATATATTTACATTTAGTTCTGTAAATAATCACTTGTTTATTTACTGAGATTTAGATGAAATTGTCCTGTGATTGCAGGCTCAGTGGCGTTGTCACAGAGATTATTCTCATTACACAAGATTGCAGAAGGCAACACTTTCTTATCAATGCGCTTGGAGACAAAGACTTGCAAGGAAAGAGCTCAGGAAGCTAAGAATGGTATCCTCTTATCTGTCTCTGTACTTTTCTTATAAACTGAACCCTGTTACTAACTTGATTTATAATTGTAATGAGCGCAGGCTGCCAGGGAAACAGGAGCCCTGAAGGAAGCTAAAGACAAATTGGAAAAGCGTGTGGAAGAACTGACATGGCGTTTACAGCTTGAAAGACGACTAAGAGTAATAGTTCTATGTTAGAATTCTGTAGAGGCATATAATGCTGATCTTTGTAGTGTTTTGTTTATTGTTCTTGCTTTGAGGACTGTAATTGATCTATCTAACCTTTTTTATTCAAATTTGCAGACTGATCTAGAAGAAGCCAAAGCACATGAAATTGCTAAATTACAAGACTCGTTGCATGAGGCACATCTTCAGGTTGATGAAGCTAATGCCATGGTTATCAAAGAACGTGAGGCTGCACGCAAGGCGATTGAAGAAGCTCCTCCAGTAATAAAGGAAACTCCGATCATAGTTCAAGATACAGAAAAGATTAATGCACTCACCACTGAAATTGAAAATCTGAAGGTAGAAAAGAAAGCACACTATAACTATTTTTAGATAATTATCATTGTGAAGGTTAATGAAATATTGTGGATCCAAACCAATTGCTGATGAGATAACTTTCACAAGTATATAAGCTTACATTGAGAAAGTGCCTGTCTTGTGGTTAGATGTTTGTCACATTACTTCATTGCATGTTGATACTAGTGCAAAAGATTCACCAAACTATCTGACCAATATCAAAATATTTTTGGTTTTATTGACATATTCAATAACTTTTTCTTTTTTTCCTTTGGCAGTTGTCACTGTTGACAGCAAATCAGGCAACAAGAACAGCTAATATAGCCTTGGCTGAGGCTCAGGAACAAAATAATGGATTAGCCAAGAGAGTTGAAGATGCCGAGATGCGAGCTGATCAGCTTCAGGATAATGTTCAAAGGTTGATTTCATGATTATATTTCTGTTGCATGCCCCTAGTATTCAGATATAATCATAGCCAATTATGTTAATGCACATTAGTTTACGTTAATGGAAAACATAATAAAATTCTTTGGAAAACTCAAACATTTGTCTGAATTTCACACCCTCCTGATTTTCTTTTTTAAAATAATAGCACAAGGTTAGGGGCCTAAGGGCTGCTAATTTCTCCCAAAGTACAGGCTTGAAGAAAAACTAACAAACCTGGAGTCAGAGACCCATGTACTTCGTCAACAGGCAGTTGCCATTTCGCCAACTTCCAGAGCATTAACTACACGCTCAAGAACAACCATCATTCAGGTGCTTGTTACATTTCATTGCATTCGTGTTTTGTGTGAGCATGAAATGAAATGCTTTTGCAAGATATATTATGTTGCCTGCTTTTGTTGCAGAGGAACACCGAAAATGGAAATGTTATGAATGGTGAATCAAAAATATCTGTGGTAATCATGAGAATTTATTTCTGATGAGCATTTAGCATACTTCAATTTATATCTGATCATTTGCCCAAAGATACAAGTAAACAACCTTGAATGAAGTTTCACACATTGAAATATGTAGGAATCAAACCCTGCTACGCCTAACTCCAGAGAACTTCCAAATGATGATACACCACAAAAGTCACTTAATGAGAAGCAGCAGGTATGCATTTAATCAGTTTCCTCATAGTTCAACTACAACTAAAAACTTTTTGAAGTGATGTTGCATCTAAACCTATGCATTTTATGGCCTCTTTTATGATCAGTGATGTTGCACTCCTTTTCCTTCTGTTAACCAGGAAAATCAGGACTTGCTCATCGAGTGCATCTCTAAAGACTTGGGCTTCTCAGGTGGCAGGCCTATTGCTGCTTGTCTCATATACAGATGTCTGCTCCACTGGAGATCTTTTGAAGTTGAAAGAACCAGCATATTTGACCGCATAATTCAATCAATAGGCTCAGCTATTGAGGTTTTTTTTTTTTGCTGGGGATATATTATTTAAAGCGTCATTCAAGCTAGGATGATATTACAATATCGTGTGCGATGGGACTCAACTTTTTTATTTGTAGTCTATATTATTTACAAACATACTAATTTTCAATCTTCATCTTTGTAGGCCCAAGACAATACTGACGTATTGTCATATTGGTTGTCCAATTCCTCTACTTTGTTGTTGCTCCTTCAACGAACATTAAAGGCAACTGGAGCATCTAGTTTGACTCCACAGAGGCGTAGAACATCAGCTTTGTTCGGGAGAATGTCTCAAGTAAAACCAAATCTTTGATGTCCAATTAACAGAATAATTGTTTGTTATGTAGTTCTACCCTAGTTTCCTTATTTAATTCGTGTTGCTTCTCTATTTTAAGGGTATTAGAGCTTCTCCTCAAAGTGCGGGTCTCTTTTCTTTCAATAGTCGCATCATGGGGGGGTTGAATGATTTGCGACAAGTTGAAGCGAAATATCCTGCTTTGCTTTTCAAGCAGCAGCTTACTGCTTTCCTCGAAAAGATTTATGGAATGATAAGAGACAATCTAAAGAAAGAAATATCTCCATTGCTTGCTTTGTGTATCCAGGTGCTAGAAACTAATTTTCAAATATATTTTCTGGGATCTTCATTGACATTGCTATCATGCAGGCACCAAGAACTTCCCGCTCGAGCTTATTGAAAGGCTCACGATCCCAAGCAAATGCGATGGCCCAGCAGGCATTGATTGCCCATTGGCGTAGCATTGTGAAAAGTTTGACTAACTACTTGAAAATAATGAAAGCCAACTTTGTAAGTTCGGTGATATGCGTCTCTCTCTATATGGTCAGCAAACTTCAGCTCATAATTACTTGTCCAAATTTCAGGTCCCTCCTTTCCTAGTTCGCAAGGTGTTCACACAAATTTTTTCATTTGTAAATGTTCAACTTTTTAATAGGTACTTATAAAATGCACTTGTGGACATCAGTTGCGATTGTTGTATTAAGATTATGTTCTTCCAATGAAAATGTCTAATTTACTAGTCTTCCTCTCAGTCTTCTACTGAGGCGAGAATGCTGTTCGTTTAGCAATGGGGAATATCTCAAAGCAGGTTTGACGGAGTTGGAGCACTGGTGCTATGATGCTACTGAAGAGGTGAGTTCCTCTGCTCTCATTTTACTCTCCAACGACCCTGAACTAAAATCAGTTACTTGCAGTATGCTGGTTCTGCGTGGGATGAGTTGAAGCACATTAGACAGGCAGTTGGTTTCTTGGTAATATTCTAAACACATCATATACGAGCTATCAGAAGTTTGTTCTTTTTTGAAATCTTCTTTTTCTTGAGATCTAATTCTGTGCACCTAATAATCTAGGTTATACATCAAAAGCCAAAGAAGACCTTGACGGAGATAACCAATGATCTATGCCCAGTTTGGCGTTCTACCTTGACCTGTTATGATGTCAAAAACAGCGCGCACTACTATTCACATTTTGATTTATTGTTTGATTCTGTTTTCAGGTTCTCAGCATACAACAGTTGTATAGAATAAGTACCATGTACTGGGATGACAAGTATGGAACGCACAGCGTATCATCAGACGTAAGTTTTGACAATTTAGGAATTAAGCTTTCGAGGTATGGTCTTCTAATTTAGGAAGCCCAGCCTCCTGTGATCTAGGCTAGAACCTGATATTTGGTTGCGACATTGGTTCGCTTCTTTTTTAGGTCATTTCGAGTATGCGAATCATGATGACAGAGGATTCAAATACTGCTGCTAGCAGTTCATTCTTGTTGGACGATGATTCCAGGTTCTTGTTTCTTTTCTCAACTAAATGAATGGAAAATCCATAGTTGGTCTTTAAATAAAATTTTGATAAGTGTTTGTCTTGTAAAATTTCTCACTGCAGTATACCTTTCTCGGTCGATGATATTTCAAAGTCGATGTCCGAGATAGAGATTGCAGATGTCGATCCGCCACCTCTGGTTCGCCAGAACTCAGGCTTTGCGTTTCTGCTACAAAGAAAGGAATAGTTCGTTTTGTCAACTATTCCTTGTAAATATGGCCTCATTCTATTTCTGTCAAATTGGCCACGAAAGAACCAAAAGGCAGTTGGTAGTCCATAATTATAGTATTTGGGTTTGATTTATTGATTTGTTTTAATTGCATTTTTTGTCTATGGTTGGTTTGATTTATTGGGAATGCATCATAGGTTTGTTTTCGATTTAGATAAGTTGTAAAATATAGATAATTGTTGAAGCAACTTAGTAAAATATTTGAAGGTGGCTTGTGTTCTTGTTGCTTTTTTTCTTTCCTTTTTTTTTTTTTTGACAATTTTCTATCCCAATTTCAAAGTAATGCG
>JBBPFP011308383.1:0-10026 GCA_037974795.1 Kaempferia galanga
ACTAATTGAGCGTTTATAACGGTTAGGGATGGCAAAAAAGAAAGAAGATCCTTTGTTTGAAGCATTTAGAGGAAGGTTATGGCCTCATGGGTACACCATGATGTCTGAGGTTATTTTTGTGAGTGTTATCTTCGTAGAGTGTCCAGTTAGTTAGAAAGTAACAACTTTATTATATTAGGATAAAAGATCAATTTCTAACAGACACATACTATCAGAGAAAAAAAAATCCCACTCACCCTCTAGCTAAAAATTGACGTTCGACTATAAGCTGACTTTATGATTGATCTCCTTTCACACAATTTAGAAGCTGACTCCATAGTTTTAGCTTATGTGTTGGATGGGGTAAAGTTTTAAATAAAAACTTAACTTAGCCTCTCCTCTCCACTCGCCTACGCACCACACTCCCATCCCTGGGGACGAACTCGTCGCTGCTCCCCTCTTCAGAAAACAACCACAAGCGGTGTCTCCTTGCCACCAACGCCACCTCCTCGAGAACGCTCACGCCACAACACATCTCCTCCGTCGTTGCTGCCCCCTCTTCTCCATCAAGCAATCGAAGAACAACTAACAACAGCGTCTCCTCACCGCCAATGCTGCCCCTCAAGCACGCTCACGTTGTCGCAAGACACCTCCGCTGTTGCTGCCCACCTAGAAATCCTTGACCATCTCCTCCTCTTCAAGATCTAGCAGCAGTGGATAATATTGGAAAAAAATTTATTTGTATTCCCTTCCCCTTCCTTACATTCCAATTTAAGGTGTACGGAATTCAATCTCTTTTCCCCATCACAAGGTTAAGGCTTAACTTTTATTTCTCTTTACCTCCTTTAATTCACTTATTTTTAAACTAGGTTAAAAATTTTCCTTTTCTTTCCCATTCTCTCACTTCTTCTCAAAGGGTAAGGAACACCTAGGTGAGTATAACTTTACTACAATTTGTTAGCATTAAAACTTTAAACCGTTATTTAAGTGGTTTGGCTAATTTGAATGAAGGGTCGTCTCAAGCCAGGCGGGATTCTCTGGTCCACGAATTTCTGGACCACCCCTGATCCAGTGATTCACGGCTGTCCGATCAGGCGCTCGGGCGCCTGATCGGACGGTCACGAATCACTGGACCAGGGGTGGTCCAGGGATTCGCGGACCAGAGGATCCGCGCTGCGTCTCAAGCTTACTTGAGGCTAAAAAAAAATCTTAGACATTTAATAATTTTTTTTTAAAAAATAAAATAATAAAAAATATTTCGAGAAAGAAAAAAAACTCACGGAGCAAAAAACATATTACCAAGTGAGGAAGGGGCAGATCTTCATAGAGAATCATCACGTCCGACAAGAAGACTCACGGACCTTCCAAATGGGTTCCACCTATCCTATGTGAGAGTAAGGACACTACCCTTAAGGACCGGATCGGATCCATGGATGACCTGAATGCGCGGCAGCATAATATTAAAAACTGAGTTGTTCAATCATTAAGAGGCCAAATTTAAATCTGTTTAATTTAAATCTATTTATTTTTTTTTAATAAATGAGCCCCAATTTTTGAATGGGTTGGTGCATTTGGATATGTTATAGCTTAGTTTTTAATTAAAAAATTAGAGTTTTTTTTTCTTAAAATTCTTTTAAGGTGCATTTTAAATTTTTGTTAATGTCAAAATGATAAATTTTTTATTCTTGTGTAGACTAAAGTATCTATTCGAATTTTTAAATATTTATCTAAAATACTTGAGATCATTTGTGGACAGATTAGAAATTTTAATAAATTTTTTTAAAATAAATTTATTAAAGTCAAGATATTTTAAAAATTACCCATAAGAACAAAATTCAAAAAATGCTACTTATTTTTTATGGTCAAATGGTTACAAGGTACCTTAATTTTAAAATAAATATATCAAAATAATACTTCATATTATTTTCCATCAAAAAAAAAAACTTATTTCAATATCTTTGACTACAATTGTATAACACAAAATAAAATAATTCATATTTAATCAAAATTGTTACGTTATAGAGTGCAATATATATATTTAAAAAAATTATTTGAAATCATTTTAACTAATTTTATTAAAGTTACAAAACTTCTACACTTACACTAACTTTATTAAACTGCTATAATATATAATAATTTTAAATAAACTTACCATTATAATTATGATATAACAATGTTTATCAAAGTCATTATAACGGTATTAAATAAGAATTTTTTTTAAATATAAATAAGATATTATTTTCTTTTATTTTAGTGCTAGGGTACAGTTCGAATAAAAAAAATATAAATTAAGGAGCCCAAAAGTGAATATTAAAATGTGGTCGGGCCAGACGGATCCAGACCCGACCGGAAGTCAAATTAAAACCGGTTACCAATTCCGATGCCCTCCTGATCACCACGCCGCGCCTTGTGAGCTCGATCAGAAAATGGCGGCCGCCTCCCTATTCGCCGATCTACTCCGACAAGCGCGACCCAGAAACCCCAGTGTCACCATCCTCCGGGCCTTTCCTCTCTCCTTGCGCCAACCCTCTCGGCCCTTGTCCTCGGATCTCGCGACCAGCCAAGGTTTGGTTGTCGAAGAGGAGCCCGCTGCCTCGGTAGACGACCTACGTAGCCGGATCTTCCGACTCCGGTTTCCTAAGCGGAGCGCAATTGACGCACTCGATAGATGGGTCGGTGAGGGGCGCACGGTGACGGCATCAGAGCTCCGGGAGATCACTAAGGACCTAAGGAAATCGAAGCGCTTTAAGCATGCCTTGGAGGTACAATTTCATTTCAATTTATTTTCTCCACTCATTTCTAATTTTTCTTCAAAAGTAGGAATTTTAAATATGGAAGGTTAGCATTTTGATATGATGCTGTAGTGTCGTTAAAAGGGGGAAAAATAATTATCATCCCAATCTCCGATTCGATTCTCCTTTAATCCTTTAGATTTTCTATAATCTTCATGATTATGTACTACTTGTCTTTGTTGTCGTCATTGTTACTTAATCACTTGTATCAAATAGGACTTGGGTCCAATATTAATGCAATTTACAGAGGGTATTATTTCTTCTCGATGTTATGGTTTTCCAATTCCAATTGTTCTAGTCGGTGGTCCTCATATGATGTCAATCATGGTTTCCCTTATCCTTTCCTCAGATCACCGTCTTTGAAATCAATGACTATAGTTTGCTCTCTAGTTGCCTCTCATATGCCTGCAGTGATCATTGGATTCATTTGCTCGCCTTAATTCCCATGACAAAATGGTGCTCTTTCATTCAACCAAAAATGATCCTTGGTTTAGTACTCAGTGCATACCCCACTTTTTGTAACTTTTTTTTACCATCCCAAAGCTCCTGTCAGTATGATAGTTTGCACACATTGTCATTTGGGCAAGGTAGTCTAGCCAATCCAAGGATTGGCAATAATATACATCCGTGGAGATTCATAGATAAGTCATTACAGTTGAGTGTGCAAATCAGTTTTTATCCCTAGTTGGCTGTTACATTTAGCATTTTGGCAGATAAGAGTCTCATCATTTCAGTCATATAGCCATCTGTTTTTGATCGAGAGTGTTGCAAGCTTCATATATGGACGTTAAGTTTGAGGGATGATTAATTAATAGAAAATATTCTCATGTTCTCTTGATCTCATTGATTCCTTCCCTATTGACCATAATATCTTGCTACTTGAGCGGTTTAATTTCCTATAGTACTGGGAATTTTCTTGTATATTTCGCCCATTTTTTGTGTATAGTTGCTTGTGTAAATTATGCTTCAGTTCAATGTTTAACTCAATATACAGAAAGTATTACAGAGAAGAGATAGTATGGGTTTCTAAAATGAAAAGGGTAGCATTTCAATTGATGCTGTGTTATTCTTTGATGGGAAACCAATTTCCATTATTTTTTTTACCATGTGGTATCTTTTCATTTTTCTCTTCTGTTATGTTTTACTGAAGGTATTTTCTTAAATCAAAATCACTATGCAGAATTTAACTTCTATGTCTAAGCGTGGTACTTATATTATGCCACTCTGATACTTCATTGACCTGTGTGAAAACTAATGTGTTTGCTTGATATGCATGAAAACACTTTGTCTGAAAATGCTTAATCCAAGTTAATCGTAGAGGATGCAACCATAACCTAGATTGTCCCTGCATTATGTATTGATTGTTCAGTATTTTATTGATTAATAATATGGGAAATCAGATTCTTACTGGAGTTCGGACTGTCTTCATGGCTGAGTTTTTGAAATTCATACCATGGATAAAGTTTTCTTCGAAAAATTTTAAAAATTTTACTCTTATTGTATTTGGCATGAATTTGTTAATCATAAGGATGAAGCATTGGCATTGAATAGTGTCATTAAGTTAATGGTTTTTTCTTTACTAATTTTATTCCTGCTTATTTATTTTATGGAATGTGGAAACAATAAATACCTTTAGAAGATCATCATGCATCAGGAAAATTTGGAATCTCCAAAATTGTTTTATTAGTACATTCAGCAATTTTTTGTTCACCTTGATTTCCATAATTTGATGAAAATCTATTTCTGAATCTAAGTTACAAAGCTCGATTAGTTTGTTTATAGCGGTGTTCAATTTCCATTTTAAAACCACATTATGATGTTAAGTTGTGATTTGAAACCAAAATACAATTATTTCCTTTGTTATCAACCTATTAATAAGCTTAGTCCTTCACAGAAACCTACTTGTGTTGCTTTTAAGAGGCTACATAAATGGAGACCCTCAATTCCAATTCGTCATAGTGTTTCATCTTATTCTAGGAGCAAGAAGCCTGATATTGGTTTGGCAGTTTTTGAAGTAGTGGACTATTTGTGTGGTTGATTTTGATCTCATTTTTGTTAAATATTGTTTTTCTTATTTTGACAAGTAAAAAACAGGTAGCTGGTTGCTGCAATGAAAGACTACTATTCTAAATTGACTAAAGAACTCTTATGCACATTTTGTCTTACATGACATTTCTCTATACATATAACTGAAATTGCTAATTGTCATGGTTGACATAGTAATTATCGATGTCAAAAATGATAAGCACATACTGGATTTTTCGGCAAAAGAGTGCTGAGCATTTTATTTGTCATCAGTGCCTCAGCAAGGGCATACCCAGCTACTGTAAAATTTAATGGACTTCTTTGTTTTATGAACTGTTAAGAAAAAGAAATTTTCTAGATTTCACTGGGGAGTTACCTTCGCTCCTTCTCAATTAAATTTTGTTGGCATGGTAGATCTTCTAGGTCATCTGAAGTTGCCAGGAAATGGTTCACACCCAGATTCTTCTTTCCATAACACAAACGTGCATTAAGATTAAGGAGCCAAACCTAAAACTAAAAATTGTGAGACAGACAATAAAATATTTGGAAGAATTTGTACATATAGAGGCACCTTTTTTTCTTCTTATATTAATCTGGATCGATAAAAATCCTATCATCATGTGAATCCTACTTAATATTAATATTCAGTCGATTTGCAGCCTATCTGTACTGATGACATGGTGCAATTGAGCTTTATGATGGATATCTGTATGGTGTTTCTTCATTCTTCTTGTAATCATTATGCACTTGCAGATATCAGAGTGGATGAAAGTTCATCAGGAGTCTGAGTTATCAGATAAAGACTATGCAACACGCATTGATTTGCTTACAAAGGTTTTTGGTCTCATTGCTGCTGAAGAGTTCTTTGAAGGGTTACCCTCAAGTGCTAAGTCATATGAAGCATGCACTGCTCTCCTGCATTCATATGCTGCAAAAAAACAAATAGAAAAAGCTGAGAACCTGTTTGATAGAATCAAGGAATTGAATATCTCTTCAAGTGTATTTGCTTATAATGAAATGATGGCATTGTATATCTCAGTTGGTCAACTGGATAAAGTTACAGTTGTTGTTGATGAACTAAAAAGGCAAAAAGTTTCACCTGATCTTTTCACCTATAACCTATGGATAAGTTCTTGTGCTGCTTCTCTTGACATCATTTCTGTAAGAAGGATTCTTGATGAGATGGCTCAGGATCCAAGATCTGACAAAGAATGGATTGCATACATGAGACTGACAGATATCTATCTTGCTGCTGGTCAACTTGAGAGTTCACAATCTTCTCTTTCGGAAGTCGACAAACAGATTAGCCAGCGCGAGTGGATCACCTATGATTTTCTAATTATTTTACATGCTGGTCTGGGTAACATACAAATGTTAAATGACATTTGGAAATCTATGAAAATGACTAAACAGAAAATGACAAGTAGAAATTATATATGTGTTATTGGTTCCTATGTCTTGGTTGAACAGTTTAAGGAAGCTGGAGAAGTTATTGATGAATGGAAGAAATCCAAGGGCCAGGAGTTTCACATCTCTGATTGCAATAGACTGTTTGAGGCATTAAAAAAGACTGGCTTGAGTGACAAAGCAGAGAAATTCCATGAGCTTATGCTTCAGAAGGATTATGAACTTACAAGCGACTCTTGACAACATCAGATTCAGTAATTAGAGAATGCAACGTGATGCTTTCACTTAAAAGAATACTAAACTTTAACACTTCCAAGATTGCTGTTTGCTCGCCTTCTATATTATCCTTTTGAATATGATATTTCATTTCTGTTGAATTTTACTGCTTTATAGTGATTATCCCATATTCTGCTGTAAGTCAAAGTGCATTATTTTCTTGCTTGCTTACTATGGAATGTGGTGATAATACCATCAATGAACAAATCTATTTCTTGTTTGCAATTACCCACAAATTATATAATCTATATGCAGTTTCTCACCATATTGTTTCTTGTTTTTTTATTCTTTGAAATGGAGTTTTGCAGCAGATTTTATGCCGTTTATTGTTGAACTAACAGGAAGTGTATCTTCCTAAATCTCTCTGCGCCATCTTGATGCAGATTTTAACATGGATGGAGTCCAATGGCTGTTTCCAATTATCACCATCAGATCATGGTGCCAAACTAGACCTATTAACGAAAGTCTACACCATAGCTGAAGCTGAGACCTACTTTCAGAATTTATCCGGCAGTGCTTCAAAGAGGGCTGCAGCTTTTCCTCTTCTCCATTCTTATGTAAAGGCAAAAGACTTGCAAAAATCAGAAGCCCTCATGTATATGCTGCTTAACTCTGGGTTGGTTGTGGATCCTCACCCTTTTAATGAGATGATGAAGCTGTACATAGCCACAGGCCAGATTCAATCCGTAATTAAAGTAATTCAGTATATGAAACGGTCTAAAATCCCTCTTAATGTACTTTCATATAACCTCTGGATGAATGCATGCGGTATGTTATATGGCATCATGTCAGCAGAGAGGATGCTTATGGAGATGACAAATGACAAGAATGTTGAGGTTGGTTGGAGCACATACTGTACATTGGCAAATCTGTACACAAATGCTGGGAATCACAAGAAGGCACATGACGCCCTTGCTCTTGCTGAAGAGAAGCTTTCTGCAAGGAAGCGCCTGGGTTATTATTTTATCATGACAATTTATGCTTCTCTGAATAACAAGGATGGGGTCCTGAGGATGTGGAAGACCAGTGAAAAGGTGCCTGGCAGAATAACTTGCACAGACTACATGACTGTTATTCATTGCTTGGTGAAAGTTGGTGACATCAAAGCAGCAGAAAAAATGTTTCAAACATGGGAATCACAGTGCAGAAACTATGATATAAGGGTTTCCAATGTTCTTCTAGGAGCTTACATGAGGAATGGATGGATGGACAAAGCCGAGTCATTGCATCTTCATACATTGGAGAAAGGCGGCCACCCAAATTACAAGACATGGGAGATTTTCATGGAGGGTTGGGTCAAAACCAGGCAGATGGATAGAGCTGTGGAGGCTATGAAGAAAGGTTTTTCTTTGTTGAAAGGTTGTCAGTGGAGGCCTCCTGTAGCCATCGTGATGTCCATTGCAGAGTATTTTGAGGAAAATGGCAGTGTTGACGAGTCAAAGTGGCTACTTAAGGTTCTTAGAGGTTGGGGCCTAACAACTTTGCCCTTGTATAAGTTGTTTCTGAGAACCCATATAAGAGCTGGTCAGGTTGTCCCAGATATTCTTGGAATGATGGGACAAGACCAGATAGACTTGGATGAGGAGATCCTCTCATTTATTGACCGTATGAGCAGTGTCAAAACTGTCGATGACGATTGTATCTAACAGAAGCGGTAATTTACTCTGTCCTCAAAGTTGGAATCCTGTTCATCATCATCAGCATCACTAATTCACATTGTATCCGCTCCAACTGTTTGGAATTGGCTGCAAGGATCTTTTTCCTCAGATATATGCAGTTGAACATCAACTTTTAAATGTTAGATTTGAAGGATTTCTACATTACCATCAACTCTAGAAAGCTGGGAGTTGGTGACTGATAATCCCAAGTCAGCAGACTGAGGACTTTAAGCATAATTTCTTTAAGAATTTTTCGCACTTTCAACCAAAATCTTCAGTTGTCCATGCGACTATTGGTTTTATTCTTGTAGATATCTCGTCAAACATATGTTCTCCAGACAACAATAGAACTCGAAGATGGCTCAAAACTCATGTGAAAACTTAGACTCCAAACAGGTATGCTCTTCTGAAGCGTTGTTGATGTCCTATAATATATAATGAAGTTTCATAAACTATCATCTTGACAAATATGTGCTGACAAAGGAGTTATAAAATTAGTCGCATTGTTGTGAATTGATGAAGATACATGCTCCTAGAATTATTTCGTAAGTGCCAATTGTAACTTGATCCGAGTTCCTGACTTTGAGTTGAAAATGGGTAAATTCCACTTTATCTCTACGTTGATATTTTTTTTTTCTTCCATAAAATACTCTCAGAGTTTAAAATTGTTAAAATGACCTTTAAATTTTGAAAACGTCATTTTTAATCCCAAACGTTGACATGTTAAGTTGGATGATGAAATTGGAAATTACCTGTCATCATTATGTTAGATCATTTAATGATCTTGGTGATTAGGGTTAAAATGACAAATCTTTTTAAATCTTTAGGAGCATATTGATGGTTTTAAAACAACGAGAGTATTTTGAAAAAGCAATAAAAAAAATTCAAGGAAGCAAAATAACAGATTTTACCTAAAAGAAGAAAGAATTTTGGAGTCCCGAATCCACTTGAACACTCGTCTTATGCATATCTTAGTTATTTTCGAATGAAATAGAAAATGACATATCTTACTAATATATTGATGGACTTTCGTGATCTATTATGATTATACCATCAATGCCAGTGTATTTGATAAATGGCATTTATTAGCCTCAATGAACTTACATTCTCTACCAGAGATGCATACGAATAATAATAATATCGATATAACAAATGTGTGTGCCTTTTATTTTTTTATGTTTAGTGGGTGCTAAGGAGCGCACACGCTCTCGCCCTGTTTATCATCACAGAGCTAGGTTTGCTTGTGATAATTTCTTCAATTTGGCCAGAAGTATGAATTTTTTATTATCATGTTCAACTCAAATATAATGGGTCTCAACCTCAGGCCTAGTTTCATCGCAGGGCAGATCGGCTTCTATCTTACGCAGGAATTCAAGCATTGTCTCCATGCTTTTATCATCTGCAAAGCACCAACACAATCAAATTTACATTTCTATATTGTTTTTCATGTACTCAATAGCTCTAGCAAACTAAATTAGGACTGGCAAGTCTTTATGGAGGATAAGACATATGTTTCTCTAGCTATAGTTTTGTTTCTCTAACTTTTACGAAGTGATTCATCAATAAAGTTAATCAATTAGCGCAGAAGATAATAGACTCACCAAGTTTGGGGACAGTGTGGCCCTTCGGATGTCGGATGATAAAAGGATCCACAAACGACTCCAACAGTGATTCTCCATGCGTCTTTAAGAAGTCCGTGTCACCTGAAAAAAAAAAGATTTATTTATAAAAATTCTCAATCTAAACTCCTCGTACTAGCTTATTTTCATTGAGATGTATTAAAATTTACCCAAACACGTACGCGATCATGGCAACAAACTTACGAGAGTTGTACCAAACTTACACTAGCTCATGAAATATATATATATATAGGCTTACGAGTAGGTCAT
>JBBPFP011308492.1:0-10025 GCA_037974795.1 Kaempferia galanga
ACTCAACCCTTACCTATCGATCGGCGGTAACCCACCGTGCAGATACCAACTCGGCTCACCCGTGGGACAATAATAATTAATGATCCTACCATATCTCAGTGCATGTCCGGCAATTAATTAATATACTCTTCATTTATTTGATTAGCTGACAATTTTCTTTGTTATTCTTTCCTTCATTAGAACAAGCAGCCTTTCCTAGCCTTTTGTCCAAAATAGACTCCACTTTTTCTTTTCCTCAGACCAACAAGTTAAAGACAAATTCAATGGACCATCTTCCCATGTTCCAAAACATATCATCTGGATGCAGAAGACAATAAATACAACCTTATTCTGGTCATCAAGTTTTCAACAGCTTGTGCTGAAAAAACTTGAAAGTTTCAACTTTCAAAGATCTGTTCTAACTGATGCTGATAACTATCAGTTTGTTTAATGATGGCTTGTTGGAGGAGAAGAATGGAGGAGTAGGTTAATTTGAAGTCTCCATCAGCAAGATCAAGTACAACCCTCAGACAAATCAACTAGCTAGCTATAAATTTATATATTAATATGCAACTTAAAGTAATCAGTGGGAGAAACAAATTAATAGATTTTTACAAGCTTCTTAAAGCAAATAAACCACTTGCTATCTTGGATAAAGTAGGAATTAATGTTTAGGATAAAAAAGAAACAGAAACAGAAAGGAACATGGATCATAATTAATGCTGTGCATCCTATATATAAAAGAATGCTCCTGAGTTGTTCAATGAACTCTAGTTCTTAATTAAAGCATACGATCATGACCAAACAAAATTTGTATTTACTTTGTCGAGCTAATTGAATTAATTAGTGCAAATAATAATCTCTGAAGAAATTAATTAAGTCACAAGGATTGCTGCATTTGATTGGGAAGGTGAGATGGGCCAGTTGCCAAACGCACAAGTCTTCAAGTGGTGCTGAAATAGGAACACTTTTTCGTGTAGAACTGACAAAATTGACTTCCCATCCAAACCCTAATTATATTTATCCTCCTTTTCATCCCAACACCCACCATCACCTCCATTCTCCTCCTCCCCTTTCCAACAACATATCGACGAATAGATCGATATGGATGAATCGAAGAAGTACCCTCGAGGGCACTGGAGGCCTAGAGAAGACGAGAAGCTGCTGCAGCTGGTCGAGGAGTTTGGACCGCAGAACTGGAACTCGATCGCGGAGAAGCTTCAAGGGAGATCAGGTGATCGATCGATCAGCGAGATTTAGTTAATCGATTATATGGCTTAATTTTGAGATGGTTATAGTTAGGAATTCGATCTTGAATTGAGCAAGTGATATTGTTCCCACTACACTTAGTTTCTAAGTTAATGAATTGATGTGTAACAAGAACTTGTTGTAGGTAAGAGCTGTAGACTGAGATGGTTTAACCAACTAGACCCGAGAATCAACAAGAGGCCATTCACCGAAGAGGAGGAAGAGCGGCTCCTTGCCGCGCACCGGCATCACGGCAACAAGTGGGCTCTGATCTCTCGGCTCTTCCCCGGGCGAACCGACAACGCTATCAAGAACCATTGGCACGTCGTCATGGCACGGAGACAACGAGAAAACTCAAAGATGTGCGGCAAAAGGAACGATACCTCCCGGGGACATAGTTTCCTCAGTCACGGTGTTAACTCAATGAACCACCTCCTCACTTCATTTGAAGCAAATGATGGGGGGACGCCGGAAAATTCTTCGAGTTTGGGAGCATTGCAAGGGAAAGGACAACGAACCCGGCTCTTCCTTGGAGCTTCTCTAGGTCACTGACTCATAGATCTTTCGACAGTAGTAGGCTCCACGGCCAGACGGCTCGTCGTCCACTTCATTGGAGCACTTACAGGAGTTTAGGAGGAGCAAGTGAGGAGGCAGCGAGCTCCGGCGAAATGGTTAGGGAGAATTCGACCGTATCGATGAACCCTAGCGATGCGGAGCGCCATGAGGGATCTTTCAAGAGCAAGAAGGTTGGCTTCATAGATTTCTTAGGGGTTGGGATTATTTCTTGAGGTTGATTATATTATTTCTTGTAGGCCGGTGAGCATAATTATGCACTAATTAATTAGAATAGATACGCTTTATATTAATTGTTTGACGTGTCAATTGATCGTATGATGCTTAATTTGCTTGTTAATTAAGTGTTAGTATCATATAGATATAAACAAATGCTTCTAATTATGAGCTAATTTACACAAGAAGTTGTTAGTTAGACTACAAACAATTAAGAAATACAAATTCCATGCGTTTATTTTATTTTATTATTTGCAATGGGTTGGTGAAATTGCTTTATATTGTAGTTAGTGATTTCTCTTACACTCCTATTCTCTCTCTCTCCCTCTCTCTCTCTCTCATATATATATTTTTGCTTTTTGGCCATGGAATGTGTTGGCTGGGGCGCTGGAGCGAGCGCTGGAGCCTTTTGCTACCAATATATATATTTTTGCCAATGCTTTAAGTGATTACTACGTTACGACTGTTAAATATTAAGCTCGACTGTTAAATATTAAGGCATATAATATTGACTATTTGCAAGTGCATCGATTTGGAAGGATTGTCTTAAGAATTATTTATGATTAGTGTCTAATTAATTACTCAATTGAACATTCTTAATCAATCTAATCAATGCCATATAGAACTCAATAATAATCGCTATCTAATTAATTGTTGTGACAAATGAATTCACAATATTACAAAATGAGAAGAGTTGTTTTCAAAAGAAATTTACCTTTTATATTGTCTTTTTTTTTTTTTTGCTATGTATTATAGGATTATTTAGTATTATTAAACCTTTCATGTGGAATATTAATAAATAATAAATCATGTTAAAATTAGACTAATTAAAAGAGAGAACTACGTTGATAGAAATAGCTTATAAAGGTAAAAACATGCATGGTGAAAGGGTAATATCATGTTGTGTAATTGTTTAAAGCTAGGAAATATAAAAAAAAATTTATTTAAAATGTTGTGTAATTGTTTTCCCACTATTAAATTATATAGAGAGATGGTTTGCAACATGACTCCCATTGCAGGATTATGCGTGATTTTCATTGTAGTAGATTTATTTATTATTTTTCTACTGTAACATTAACAGCGTTAAATATATGTTATAGTAGTTATGAAACTATAGTAGTTTAATATGGTCGTGGTTTATTTAATCACGTTGTAGCAGTTATGAGTTTATACCTGCTATAACATTAAGTTTTTATAACAGTTGCGGGACCGAAGCTACTACAAAGTGGTCATGATTTGCTCAATCACATTACGTTATAGCAACTATATATATATATATATATATATATGATGTGCAACTATGTGTGATTTTCACCGTAACTACTACAATGTCGAGCCTTTGTTGTAGTTGCTACAACTTAATTGAATAAATCATAATTATATTGTAATAGTTACAATTAATCACTACTATAGTAAAAAAAAATTTTTAAAAAAATATACTATAATGAAATTCACACATAGTCACGCATCTTATCAAATCTATATACATGTGGTAAAAGACGATTCGCTCACTCCTAGCGCCTCCGCCAATCCGTCCCTGGCCAACACGGAGGAGGTAAATCACGGATGGCTACTAGCTATTAGTGTAAATGATTAAGACACGGGGAAGGCATGCTCGGGCGTGCCGAGATTCGACCTCTTAACCTCATGTGGCAACCTCCTATGTCTTAATCATCGCACCGTTCCGAGGGGACGTAATAAGTGTCACTATGCTTGAACCACTCGTGATGGTTAATCATTTATTAAAATTTATCTATCCGAGAAGAAACATCGGCATTTATATTGGTAGGAAGACCTCCCTTAATACTATATCCATGTCAAAAAGTAAAAATCTCTCCACTATTAAAAAAAATTTCTGCCTCCAACTATGGGAGGGAGCTCTCTCATGTACGTCATGTTTTAAAATTCATCCGTGAATTCCCCTCCCACTATGAGTGAGAGCTCTCTTAAGTACGTCATGCTTTAAAACAGAGTTGGCTCAGTTGATAGGATAATAACCGAGTTTTCATCACCTTTGTAAACTTCCGCATATACACTTACCAATTTACATCTCTATTATACTGCCTCTTAATGACATGAGATGTAAAAAACCACTGATGTAGCTGTAACATTTTTTTTTTTAATTCACACCGATCAAATTGGTCACTGAACATATGAACAACTTCAAGTTATTTACTCTAATAGAATAACAAATCTCAACCTCTTCGATCAAATTTACATTTCTTTTGAACATAATCAATCATTTAAAAAATATCAAGTGAAAAAATGTCAGCCAAAATGTACATTGCTCAAAATCATGAACTTTGTTAGTCTCAGTCTCAACTACACAGTTCGCAGTATACCGAACCGATTAAATACGTCGGGTAGGCGTGAACAACTCAGAGAAGTTAATACTCTCACTTCAACATTAGCATTCAGTTCATTACATCATTAGATCATCGTCCGAGGATCCTTCCGAAGGTATATAAATACTTTGTTCGATAAAAGAAATGCAGAATCAAAACCTAAACCCCAAAATAATCGTAAATGACCAGAATCACACACAAGAACAGGCTTCAATTTGGCTGATGGCATACTCCAGCAATTTTTTCAGCTTTGCTTTTCTTCCACACCCACAGCCTTTTCCACCGGTTGGTCCGAAGAAATTACTCTTCCTGAGTTTCTGGAGGTGTATTCTCGACTTCTTTCCCTTCAAATGGAAGAAGAAAATAAAATGAATTGCATCAGAGATGGTCACACAAACAACTGGAAAAGTGTTAGTTCTGCAGATTGTTAGATGATAATAAAGCAACATGATGAATGATCCTCTTAAAAGTGATAATAGGTTGAAAACCTTTTGTAATGTGTCCATTACTACATCAGTCTCGGTGATTAGATATCATCGTAATATCTAGCAAGATAAAAACATATTTTAGTAGATGCCCCTCACATGGATGCTTCAAATAAGCACCAAGAAGTTGGAGTAACATCAACAATTTTTATATCCATAACATTTAAATTAGACAACTAAGTGATAATTGTCAACAAAAAAGAAGCTAGAAAAAAAGAACGAGAACAAATAAACACAAGAACTAGCATATTACTAGTTATTAACAGCAATTAAATATTTGTTTGTAATCATATTGGTCAAATTCAACATGTAATGCAACTATATTATTTGAAAAATAAGTAAACTTACCAAACTCTGTGAATATGACATTTCCGGAGCATAGCCCTTCTTCAATTTTGACCAAACGGAGAGTCATCCTGGGGCCAATTTCTTGAAGTCTAACAGCGCTTTTGGTAGATGCTCGGTTTACTCTCCCGATATCACTTGCCAGATCTACAGTTGCTGATTCCTCATCAGCTTCACTCTCTGAGCCATAACCAACCCTTCAAAGGTGGCAAGAAGTTCATTAAACTCGTTTTCTTTAAGGAAAATCACCCACAAGCTAAAACATGCTGCAATATTATCTATTTTTTAAACATGTACAGGCAAATGTTAATTAGGCTATCGAGTTGAGAAGAGACAGTAGTGTCTTCCAAAAGAAGAGCATCACACTCGTACTGTCATACAGAGCTAAGGAATGTCATGCGACGACACAGAAAGACTCTGTTGTCTGTATCTGAACCATGACCAAAAGCCACATACAATATCAGAAACAAGTTCTCAAATCTTGAATATTGTTTAGCAAAAAGTAAATCGAATCAAACTTTTAATAACAAACTAAGACTTCATTGAAACATATGCAAAACATCTAAACAGTTTATCCTCCTCATTTTCAAGGGGAAAAACTAATTGCTGATCTCTTTCCATTTCATAGAACTTTTTCAGAAGACTCAAGTGTATACAATCATGTACTTTAGCAGGTCATGGCTAGTGTCAGCATTGCAAGACAAACTACAGGCATGATTGCTGTTTTGATCATGTCAAAATTTTAAAGATCAAACATGATTAAATAACTGGGTTAAACGGCATACTGATATGTGCACAAATGAGGCTACATTGCAAAGCAAAATGTGCCAAAAATTGGAACTAATTACATGATTTGTTTTTGAGATTTCTAGCTGTTACATGCACTAGTGCTATAACATGTGTTTAGCTATTACCTGGTCACAAATTCACTGACATCCCTAAGGTTCCTCAAATCTGGTATCGCATGCTTCTGAACAAACTTCCGAATCCTCCGAGTGACACCAACAGGTTGTAGGCGGATGGAATAATGTCTAAAGTCAATAAGCTTTGTTTCGGAATTGTAATTTAACAAAACAATCCTCCTGCACGTCGACAGTTTTACCTACAGAGAAGTAGATAATATGAAGAAATTTGATAGATTTTGATCATTCACCTGACTCAACTTCCAGTTAACATAAGGACTCAGGAATGAGTTGAAACAGCCATTTCTTCGGGAAAGAATGATGACTCAATGTGACTTTTGTTTCAGTACTTACAGTATTTATATCTATGGCAGGAAAAATGTTCTGGAACATTATTGTTGTGAGCTTCAGGTGCTGATCTCCACCCCCAAAGCCAGAAAGCACTATCTGCAATAAAGACACTTGCTCAGAACCAAGGAAAATGGATTAAAATTAAGGAATATAAAAAAAAATGTAATATAGTTAAAGATATGATGTCATAAATAACAGGATAAAACATTGTGCTATGTGGAAACAACAATGTGAACTTACCAAGGGTGAGTTATCACATAATTCCTTAGGATAACTCGGCCGAGATTGTGATCGAGCAATGTCGGAAGCCAAAGCATATTCTTGAACTTCAAAAGTAAGCGTTGGACCTTGAGGTGTCCTTGCAACACGCAAATGGGGACTACTCGTTGGGTATGATAACATTAGGAAATGGGTTACGCCCATAGGCCCAGCAACATTTAGAAAGTCTTTCAGTTTATTCCGTTTTTTCTCCTGTAATCCGAGCAAACAAACTGATCAACATAGTAGATCAATTGACTATGAAATAAAAAAGGAATTCAACTAAACAAACAAAAAATGGAGTTCATGCAGGAATAAAGAGGCCTTTGTGTTAGAGTGAGAAACAAGATGATTACATCTTATAATCCTTCAAGTGACAGTCAGAATTAACCAAAAGTGATGTAGGAATATGTTCGGGCGTTACACAACTCTTGTTGTTGAAGTCAAATTTATGAACTTATAAGTCTCTTTACTTGCCTTAGAAATCAAACTATAATACCATGTGAGCTTTATCTAATGCTGTATGGGAAAAAATTCATATTTTTAAGATTGGATCTGAAAATTAATTATCCAATGATATAAGCAGGTCAAATGAAATTTAAGACAATTCTATAGATCAAGTTTGCATCAATGAAATACAACAAATTAATTCCAACTAAATACTTAGTACTTTATATATGCATTATTAGTTTGGCTCCAATGAGATGATCAAGTAACTGGTAGCAACCACTCTTTCTTTAATTATCTAATGATATAAGTAGGTCAAATGAAATTTAAGACAATTCTATAGATCAAGTTTGCATCAATGAAATACAACAAACTAATTCCAACTAAATACTTAGTACTTTATATGTGCATTATTAGTTTGGCTCCAATGAGATGATCATGTAACTGGTAGCAACCACTCTTTCTCTAACCTTGTAGTGATTATTTGAATCTGGCCAAGTATAATGGCAGGACAGAGTCCTGAATGCAAACAAAAGAAAACCATCCCCTAAATGAGACATATGGTGTTAGTTCCTCATTGTTACATCGCTGCCATTTACTAACAATTAAACATCTTTTAATCACAGACCATTTTACTTTTTTCTTAATCGATGTTGTAAAGGAAAATGCTTTATGTATCACAGACAAGTATAGATTTCAGAATTCAAATAGATCATATCAAACAAAACTCCAATAAACAGAATCAAGTTATAGAATAACCTTTAATTTTAGAGCTGTGTGAGGGAGCATAAGCTTTCGAAGATCCAGTTCCAATTGCCTGACTGGGCCTGGCAGCCTTCCTCTTGAAAAGACAAAGCTCTTGGGAATCTTTTGACCAGTAATCTGATCTACAGTAGGTTGATTCTTTACAACAGGTAGCTTTACAAGCCCCCGCCTTTTCTTCTGCATCCAAAAGAAAAGAAAACAAAATCAATACGAAACAAGAAAAGCAAAAAAGGATAAAATAAAGGATGGAAACTCACATGATTGAATCGAGCCATGGTTCTTTCTGCCTGAGGAGTTTCTACAAAAGAGAAAGTGTTTCGATAAGGATTTGATTGCTAGGTTCACCTAAATCTACATGCTATTCTACGATAAAATTGAACACTATATCATAATATTATACTTTAATAATCTTAAACGATTGCTTATTTCCAGAACACTACTCTAAATTCTTCTCAAACTCAATTTAACATTCTAATGCAAATTTTCTTAACTATTACTTTAAACATATAGCAAAATCTAAACATGATTAATGAACAAAAATCATCATAAAAAGTAAAAAACACTTGAACAATGGGCATAACAAGCTAATTACTCCTACGTTGTATCTTCATTTTTTTATTCCTTGCAGTCGCAGCACTCAATTAACTGCCGTCTATTATCAATTTAAACAATACATCATATTCTAAAACACATAAAATAGTTCATGTCGTGTTACTAGCGCAACACAAGTTAACGCCAAACAGCAGCACGTACTCACCCGGGCTTCTACTAAGGATTCTGAGATGAGCTAACGATCAATATTGAGAGAACTTCCGGAGCTACGACGCCGAGTTTAAGCGATACCTGGTTCGTAGGAACCAGAGGAAGTTTATCGCCGCTGCGATGAGGAAGGACAGGAAACGGAACAATGAGAAGGGATTAGGGTGGCTTCTACTAAGGATTCTGAGATGAGCCAACGATAGAGAACTTCAGGAGCTACGACGGCGAGTTTAAGCAATACCTGAAGGAGGAACGAGGAGAAGGGATTAGGGTTTTTAAATTTTATAATCAATTTGCATCCTGCACCTTAGAGTTTAACAAATATTCATTCAGTCTTATATTGCCCCAATTGATTCCCTAATATTTTAAATATATTTTTTTATTTCACGATTTCCAAAATTGGTAACCTTTTTATTTTTCGAAAAAAGGAGCAATATGTTGAATTTTTATTTTCCCCAAGGAGTAAAAGTGAAGCTGACACTTTAACCACCCAATTTTAAAATATGTATGATAATTTTATCTCAAAAAATTTGATATCGAACGAACCTGAATGAAAAAAATATAGATAAAACTTTTAGTTTACATGGTGCAAGCTCACTATAAACGATAATAGTATGTATTGAAAAACATAATATATTAAATAATTATCTTAAAAAATAATAATAATTATCAATAACATTTATTTTTTCTTTATATTTTAAAATATTTATGTTATTCAAATTTTTTTACTCTACTTCCTATAGGCTTATTAAAAAATTTTAATCGCACCTTGAAATGAGAAACATATTTTAAATTATTAATATTTTTTAAATTAAAATAATAGTAAAATGCTGTAAGAGAGTTTTTTTTTTTTTTTAACTTAACTCAGGTATTCCTTCTGTAGAATAACCATCCAGATTTTTTTGCATGTATTATCGCAGATGGTATAATCACACATTTGACTTTTATCCAAAAGATCTTTATGTAAATCTCTATAATATCATTTTTTAAATATTAAATAACTAAATAATAATCATAGATGTCGGTAGATCATATATTCATATGGTAAGACATTTGGCTTTCATCCAAGATATCTAGATTCAAATCTCTGTCACATTGTTATTTTTAATAAATTTCCATCCATAAAAATATATATCTATATTAAAATTTTAAAAATAAATAAATGAAAAAAATCTATAAAAAAAATCAACCAGTTAATTTAGCCTTAACTATAACCAACCCGACACAGTTCAGAAATGTTAATCACCAGGTCAACCAGTAACAGAGCTGGACCCGAGTCTAGTCTGTATCTGGGTCAATGAATTGAGTACCTATTTATCATTATTTTTAATAGTTTAAAGAAATTTTTAGAC